>CATKHU010000124.1:0-38962 GCA_949752735.1 Lumbricus terrestris
AATTCCGAAATCTGAATTCTTGAAAAGCTTATAGTCAGCTAAAGTGTGAAATAGTACAAACTTGTAGAGCTGAAATCTTTCATACTAAAGACGCACCTTTCCAATGGCAACTTTAATTTTCCATAACAGTTACTGTACAGCAAAGAACATAAAACAGCTATGTGAATCTTCAAAATGCTTCTGCGATATAATCTTACAATAGTTGTGTAAACCATGCATTCTACATATGAACCAGCTTTCATTATTCGTGGTACTTTACCGACATCTAAATGACTAAACTCTAAATGCCTACCTATTTTAGATGCTTAGATCGAAATAACTTACATACTTCCCTACTCACTCACTGCTGGAGTGTAATCATCCTAGGGGCGTCTCTGAGTTTAAGCTTCTAATCCACCGTTCGACAAGCGCGTATTTCTCGGAATTGCCACAACATTTAAACATATTTTGCATAAATGGAAACATCACTAAATAGTTTCTGTGTGAAATTGCTCTTAATGCATCAAACTTCTGTTACAAAACTCGAAATCAATTAGTTGGACTCTTTGCGACTTTGCGCGCGTGTTGGACACAATTCTAGGTTTCCAGCGGTGAAGAATAGGATTAATTAGGTTTCATACAAGGATAATGGAGATAATGGTTATGGGTACCAGCACAAAGAGATAATTGCAGGCTTCTTGGACAATGGCTGGCCCGAGCGTCGTCCATCAGTGGGATATTGTGTGCGATACGAGCACAAAGAGTTGTCCGAAGTACGCCCAACAATGAATAATTGGCAATTACCACGAATTCAATAGGGCCCCGCGCGTCGGCCAACAATTGGTCATTGTTTTGAACAATAGGTGGGTCTATTGTCCATCAATCTGTAGTTATACCACTACTACCGTGCCTTGCTACCGAAGGGTCGCAGGTTCGAATTTGCATGAAACCACCACGAGGCGACTTTGGACAAGCTGCTCATCTTCAATTATTGTCTCTGTTGACGGGTAATCACCACCTCACTCAACTCTTACCAGGGTAGCTTTAACGCCAATAGACCTGCCTTCGGGCAGAGAACTCATCATCATCATCATCATCATCATCATCATCATCATCATGATCATCATCATCATCATCATAATCATCATCATCATCATCATCATCATCATCATCATCATCATCATCATCATCATCATCGTCATCGCCAGGTCATCATCGTCATCGTCGTAATCGTCATCGCCAGGTCATCATCGTCATCGTCGTCATTACCATCATCATCATCATTGACATTTCCGAACTTGCTGAGAACAGTCTGTCATTACTGTTCTTCTGGAAATAAACGTGTTTAAGCCTAGTCGGCTAGTTTTCAGCCTTCAACTACCGGTGGACTGACTGACGGTACCCTGACGGTATTGGTCATCGTAATCGTAATCGTAATCTCGGGACTTCTACAGCGCCCACAAAAGCCAAGTCGCGGGAACCAGCTTATTCACAGGCGCTCAATCAAAACAAAATCGATAGGCAGCGGGTCAAGTCCGGAGAGTCAGGCAGGCAGATAGATGGACGGCTAAGGTGGGTGATGTTTAGAGTTGAAGTGGCGGGGGATGTGAGTAGAAGAGGAAGAATCAGGATAGGATTTTTGAAAGAGCAATGTTTTCAGTTTTGAGTGAAAGACCTGTGGGGAGATAGCGAGAGGTGGAGTTTTGGTGAGTTCGTATGATGGGTCGGAAGTTTGCCGAAGTGCTGGCGGAAGTTTGTTCCAGAGAGGTGGAACGGCAATGGCTATGGAGCGGTTTGCGAATTTTAGTGATGAAGTGATGGGAGGGCGAAGCAGTGTAATGGAGGATGAGGAGCGTGTTGAACGAGGTGGCTGGATGGTGAACAACTGACGAAGGTAGAACGGCTGGGATGATTGAAGTGTATTGTAAGTGAGTGAGAGGACTTTGTACTCGATGCGTTCAGGTATTTTGAGCCAGTGAAGTGATTTCAGAACAGGAGTGATGTGGTGACGTTTGGGGGTTTTCGTCACTGCACGGGCGAGGGCATTCTGGATAGCTTGGAGGCGGCTAATTTTGGTTATATCAATGTTTAGGAAGAGAGAGAGTTGCAGTAATCAAGTTTCGCATGAACTATGGATGTGGCTATTGTGGATGCAGTTTTAAAGTCGAGCATAGGTCGGATTCTGCGGAGATCTCGTATGTGCATGAAACAAGTGCGGGAAAGTTGGGTTATATGGTCGGAGAAGCTAAGATGCTGGTCAAAGATTACACCTAGGTTTCGAACAGGAGAATTTGCGGAGAAAGTGTGGTTGGAAGAAGAGTCATTGTTGAAAGAAATAGAAGGGTTTTCACCCAGCCCTGGTCCGCTACAATATTTAATGTAAAATATCAAATAACAATCGTCATTGAATAATATTCTTTTGAAGTAATGTGAAAAACTTCAAAACAACTACTGATATTTAACGTAAAATATCCAGTAACAATCGTTATTGAATAGTATTCTTTTGAAGTAATGTGAACAACTTAGACGGCAGTTTTCCATGAAGTCACACGTAATATGAAACCTGTGATCGCCATTGCACTTGAAATTGCGATTTGTGATTACGGCACAAGCGGAATGATCAGAGTGATCTGTGATTAGTCTCTGCGCAGACATAACGTTCTGTGGATTTTAAAAGATCAGATCAGATTGTGATATCGGGTCAATTACCCCCCCCCCCTCCCCCACCAAATACTCCCCGGCCAATAACCAAACTATAGCCTACCTCTGCTAATTAACCCTCGGAAACTAGCCTTAATTCTATTACCTACATGGAGAATAATAATTCCCAGAAAGGAGTGATTGCCTGGAAATTTTGTTACAGCCTATAACCTGCATTAAATTTTATGGTTTGTAGCACCATTTTAAATTGCACAATAATTAACCACGCATTATAGGTCTAATATAAAAACTTATCTTGTCTATCTGAGATAGATTATGTGGCTGCCAACCTGACCATAAATGTCACAATCCCGACCTTCAGTTCGCCAACTCCTCTCATATCAGTCAACAACTGGATCGTCATTCAACAGAGGATCGACGGAAGTGTGGACTTCGATCGCAAATGGACCGATTACAAGACAGGGTTTGGAAACATAGCGACCAACTTCTGGTTGGGTCTGGAGAAGATGCGCCAGTTGACCAGGAGCCAAACCAAGATGTTGCGAATCGAGATTCAGTCGTCAGATAACAACAAATGGTTCTCAGCTGAATACGACATTTTCGTGATTGATTCCGAGTCCAAAGGTTACGCCATCCACGTGACCGGATACAGTGGAGATGCCGGCGATGGAATGAACGTGAACGTCGCTGATGGCGTGTTCCAGAATGGGATGAAATTCTTTACATCCGACAAAGATAACCAAAATGGCTGCGCTGGGGCATATCTTGGAGGCGGAGGTTTCTGGTTAAACAGTTGCTGCTATTTCAGTCTCAACCACCCATATGGGTCGACGTACTTCTACTGGCATCTCCTCACTGATATGAACTTGGCTGGAACGGAGCTGCTCGAAGCCAGTCGCATGATGATAAAAGACATCTGACTATATACGGTTGAATAATATAATATTCCTCCCTTATTTGATCTCGGACTGTAAGCTTAAGAATCGCGTGACCACCGTAAACTATAGATTCTGATCCTATGAACTATAGCCTACCTATCGCTGGTCGTCTGAACTTCATTAGATCAATAAACGCTTTTGCTCGAACAACAGTTAACGGCTGATGTTGTGATCATTGCCATAGATGGAAATTTATTAGACTAGAATAGAATAGACTAGATTGTCAGGATGAAGGTAAAATTAATTAGGGGCATAATAGCTCTTAGAACTTAAGTGACCATAAAAGACGTGAAAATTATTCCGTGCTGGTTGTAGATTAGATTCTTGTAATCTTGTTGCTATGACTCATGACCGAATCTGGGACCTACTCCAATCTAAAAAGCATTGACATCGCATATAATAACAACAGAAAACTGTCTGCAAAACAGATTTTAATCAGGAGCTAATAGACCAAGGTGATTGAAATCTTCAGTGCCCAAACATCAATTTTGAATTAGGCCTAATGCTGCGCTTTTGTTACGCAGGCCTAAAGTGCTCAGCACATCACAGAACTCCACAATTATGTATTTAAATTAAGCTAAAGTTGAAGCGCTGGGCCATTAGGCTAGGCCTACTGTAACAGATTTTGATTGAATTAAAAGAAAACAGGACAACACTAACGAACTCTAAAGCACCACAGGGTCAGGGTGATTTAGAAGGAAAAGTACATGGTAATTTTCTTCGCAGGCTGATATGTGCTGCCTTTTGAAATCATTTTCCCATGCATGGGATCTTTCCACTGTGAATAATCGCAATAGCACAAGAAAGGCAAGTTAAGGTAAAGAAGGGAAAGATGAGGCAAGGTAGGATATTTGAAGCCTTCACCGGAAGAACCACTAGAGTCCATTTTTGACATTTTTTAGTTATCTTTGTCCTGCCATTCCTAATGCTATAAAGCATGTATTGGCAAGTTCCTTTTTCAGAAAACTAACGCCAGTCCAAAGTTATAAGGCGAAGAAAATATAGTGTTCATGCAATAACCACTTAAGTCCAGGACTTCAGTGGTTCTTCCATGAATTCACGTTGAACCGCTATTGGCGGGGTAACAATTTTGCGCCTTAGCAACAGTTGATAAGCATCTCTAGTAGCACGCAAGATGGTTCTTAATAATTAAAACAGAGGTCAAATAACAGCGAGTATATCTTCTAGAAGAATCAAGCATAAAAAAGATGTTTGCTATGTACAAAGAGAAGTATCCAGCAAAACATCATGGGTTTACAACAAGATCCTCAGCATAGAATTAAATTTTCGGCTTGGACACCCACTTGCTGATAAGTGCAGCATATCTGATGAAATATCAGATAAAATAAAAGATATTAAAATTCAGTTAAAGAATGCAAAAGATGAAGGAGCTGATAATGCCTCAATCTTGGATGATTTGAATAAAGTCATCAAAAACTTAGCAATTTTTGGTGATTAGTGTGCTTATCAGAATGAAAATTATACAACGCCTTTCACTACTTTCACAGCCTTATTGCAACCAGGAAGATATTTTACGATGTCACAAAAACATTTCCTGTTCGAGGTCATTTTTATCTTGAATATGATTGGAACATAGGCCTGATCAACAACAAAAAACGGCTGTGGAATCACCCAATGGTTGGTGCACATGGATTGCTGGTGTACGACACAATCCTTCAGCTAAAGAGTAGCTTAGGCCTACCAAGATGCGAACTTCGATGATGCTTTCAATGGACTGTAGAAGTTCTGGAGAAGACACTAAAGGGGAAAGGGGGAAAGTTGCACAGTCCATGATGCTCTTCCAACAGTTTAATATTCCACCGCCCAATGAAGCACTTATATCCATGTGAAGAAGGCGAAGTATGACGGTTTGCAGCAGTTGTTCCAATTAGGCTCTGAAACAGCTGCACTCTACCATAGTGTTCTACTGGGAGCGCTCCTGAGTAGTTAACCCTGAAGGAGCACTGTATCAAATTACCAGTAAATAAAATCATGACTGCCTCAGCCATGCAGTCACCAAACGGAAACTTGACAATGACGACGAAAATAGCGACATATTAGCATTAAGCGACACAGAACGCACGGACAATCCACTAAAATAATGTGTTTCACTTTATAAAATTTAATTCTTTTTTTAAATTATTTATATTAATATTTTTGCTACTGAAAAACAATTTCGTAATTATTCTAAGGCAATTCTTGAATGTCTTGTATGCACACTGACAAATTGGCAAATTTTTCCTAAGAAATTGCCACATGTAGCATGTTTAAAAAAATTTATTATGTGACGCCACCTAGCTGGTAAGTCAATATTAGTTTAACATGTTGCAGACACAACACATATCAACACATGTGCCAAATATTATAGCCATTTTTTCATAAGTGAAATACTTATAGACTTGCAAAGTTTATTTTGTGAATATCTCAAAATCGAAAAAATGGACTCTAGTGGTTCTTCCGATGAAGGCTTCATTTCCGTTTTAGGTCTGGTAAATGTAGCTAGCAAATGTAAACTCTGCATGTTTGCCTATAGCAGGTGGCGACAATGAAGATATACGGTATAAAGCGATTTTTCTATATTGTATAGGATCAAATGGCTTCTTTGTTTTATTAAGTAGTTCATTCCATTGCTTAATATAGCTAATTTTGATAAAATTTGCCACTTTTAAACTGATTGCCCAGCACAATAGCCAAAGACTTACTACTGTAATACTGTTACCATCGTTCGAGAATCGATGACAAGTTTATTAAGAATGGTTAGAATAGACTTTTAAAACAAACTATCCGTGGAAACAACTATATTTGAAACCTGTCACACTTGTATTATAAACGGTCGGTAGGTAGGTAGGAAGGTGGGTAGATAGGTAGACTAGACAGACAGACAGACAGACGGCCTGCAGACAGACTGACAGACAGACAGACAGACTGACAGACAGACAGACAGAGATAGATAGATAGATATATAGATAGACAGACAGACAGACAGACGGATGGAGCGGAACAGTGGTTCCCATTTTTTATACTCAAGGGACAGATTTTCTTAGTTGAAGGACATTAGGGGTGCCACAAGACTAAAATTTAATTATCCAAGAGCATTTAGAATTCTTATACTTGAATCAAAATAGAATTTTTGATGTTAATTATGGATGGACGTCAAAATAAAATAATTTGTAATAAAAAATAATTATGTGTTCTATCCCGTCCAAATTGTCAATTTTTGTAAATATTTTTGTTGGTCCCTTAAGAGATGAGGGCCACTATTTAGGCCTGGCGGGTTACGTTTGGCCCGCGGGCCAATGATTGGGAACCACTGGAGTAGAACATCAAATGAGCTATTACAAAAATGTAGCTTAATTTGAACAAAGAGTAGGCCTAATGATAACACTGACGAAACTGTTGATGCTGATGAAGCCGAGAGACCTGAATAGAAGTCTAGATGCCGATATGTTTGACAGTCACAAGCGCTGCCAAGAGGTCAGGGCTTTTTTTAACGTGCAGTTGTACACAAAAGGTGCAGTTCTAAATGGATATGTGCAGTTGTAGAAGCACTTCTGTGCAGTTAAAACTAGTAGAAAAAGGTAATTTCTCTCAGATTGGGAGTTATTTACCATGGAGGATGGGAAAGAAAAGAAGGGGTTGTGCAGTTCTAAAAATCCCTTAAAAACAGCCCGGCAAGAGGTCGTGCTCCGTTGCACAATGTAGTAAAAGAAACTGTGGAATAAGATCAAACAGACACATTGAGAATATCCAAGATAGTTTTGACATTTTCCTAACGACCGAGACGAAAGACATCATCGACAATGCAGAGCCGTTCGTTCTCTGTGGTTGGCCCAACAACCTGGAATGGGCTTCCCTTGACTATGCGACACCTCCCAAACTGTTCTCAATTTCACAAACTGTGGACGAATGTTTTTTTTTCGCTTGATCTCGGCCGGGAGCGCCTCTGAGTAGCTACCTTAAAGGGGCGCTATTTAAATTCTGATTGATTGACTAGTTGATTGATTGATTGATTGATCATCAATCATCATTCGAATAGAAATCAGCAAGCACCAGTATATCATGAGAAATGGACTAAGAAACTTAATGACATATGTGACTGAACATTTAGTTTCAAATTCATCTTAGAAAGATTTGTGTTGCACGGTGGCCCTGATACTTTTTGCTAGTTTTAGGTATTCTAATATAATCTTACAAATTTGGCATAAAAAAACTGTTGCCTATAAAAAATAGCCCAACTAAACGGGGTGGTCGGGCCAGACCCTCCCATTGTTCAAATTAATTCGGATGAGGATTAAAGTAGAACGACCGCCATTAAGTGCTTCCATGAAGTTCCATCTGCGACCAAAAGATCCGATTGGAGCTGATTTTTATGTCATGCATTTCAGAACCCGAGCGACATCTGTCAGATTTCTCACAACGCATCCAATCAATGTTATAACGTTTGTAAACGTTTGGAGACAGACGATAGATGGACGATCGATGAACAAGTGCGTCTTGTTCCTGTTCTTTCCCACATTCTTTTTGTCAATGGGTTCTTTAATGACAACGGAACCCCCCATGGGTAAAACCCGGCATGTAGACCTATTGTTGCATCTTCGTTGAAAAAAACACGAGCGAATGCATGCACACTTCAAAACACTAGCGAAATACGGCATTCCTGTGCTCGACACTGTTGTCGCTATGATTTTAGGAACATTCTGTAGAAGCAGACCTATATTTATAGTTTCTATTGAGTCCAAATCCTTTTTAATCCTTTTCGATTTTGGTCACCACATGGTGGCATTTCCGTAATTTGATGTTTTCTAAGAACAACTCATGCAATAAATCTCATAGTATGTCTTATATATTCATCGAGTGCTTGAACCAAAGGTATAGGCCCATTGTATTTTTTCTTTGCAACTAGTTCATTCATTCATATCGAGAATTTATATAGCGCCTCTTTAAGAAAACTACTCAGAGGCGCTTAGGCGCAAAACACTTCTGGTTAGATTCAAATCAGGTTTGTTCAACAATGCAACGTTGTGTGAGTGAATAAAAAATAATTAGGCCTTTCTCTAAAAAAATAATTCGGTGAATTCTGTAAATAGCCAACTAAAGATGATAAGAACTTCATACCTAGAGTACTTTACAAATAGCTTAAAACAAATTAAAAAATAAACGAATAGTTTAAAATTATGAAATAACGCAAGCCTTGAACAATGAACAAACGTTTTGTCTATAAACTATTTTTCTCTTCATCTTGCAACCTTGTTGCGGCTTGTCAACCTGATTTCTGATTAAATGAATATATATACATATATAAATATATATATAGGGCCTATATGTGTATATATATAGGCTGCACCAGGAAACTTATCGAATCTATAAATTCAAACATCGTCGGTTTATTTGAATGCTCATAATCAATGCTATAGACGTTCGTGATTGTCATCGAAAACAGTTTCGTCTATTTGGAATTGTAAAATCGAAATTAATTATTTGCCATCCATACAATTTTTTTTACCTACGTCACGCACGGATGCATAAGCCTCAGGCATGCGCGACGATTGCGACCGTTCTAAAGACACGTATATGCTTACAACAAAGGCTGATGCAGACAGAAGGCATCGATCCGTGTGATTCCAAACTCAACGTGTTCCCCGACGCAATAAAGGACCAGTGCGTCCACGCTAACTTCGTCTGAGTCTACAGGGTGGTTCGAAAAATGTACCACCGGATAAAATGTGATATCTTCGCAACCGATCTAACATTTTCTGCGAGAATTTCCCAATTTGCAGGGGAATGAATTTCCAACAATCCCTGAAGGTTTCATTTGAAAATTTTCATGTTTGCAAAAGTTACAGCCGTTCAAACTTAACATTTCGTTTTTTCAAATTTCCGTGGGAAATGAACGTCACTTGTAGATTTCCATGCCAAATGGTATCAGTGGCGGCGCCAGGGGGGGCTGGAGGGGGCTAAGCCCCCTAAATGCGGCTCAGCCCCCCCAAAGCAAAATGCGGAAAATGTCTATAACGGCTAATTTCGTAATAAGAAAACTAGACAATCATCAACGGCATCGAAATCTATTTGAGAATGAAGTTAGCGACTTCATTTCTTGGCCTCAGTCTATGAAAACGGGTGACAAGTTTGCACCCTTACCTTTTGACCATACAACCGGACAGGGTTGTCGAAATTGTTGAAGAAACATCATGGCTCTTAGACACCTCGTTTCAGATTGAAACCGTTTTATAAGTATTAGACGCATAGAAATATCGAAATTGCATAGTCCTTCAAAAAGTGGTGCAAAGCTGTATTTTCTCTTGATTTTTCGCATATTTAACAAAATTAATCATCGTCACAAAAGAATGTTCAGGATTTTCTCCCTCCTTCAATCAACTATATAATCACAGCGTAGATGCTTGCGCCAGTGGCGTCGTCAGAGGGCTAGGGGTTATAACCTCTAAATGCGGTTCAGCCCCCCAAAGGAAAAAGCAGAAAATATCCATTACTGCTTATTTCGTAATAAGAAAGCTAGACAATGGTCAATGGCATCGAAATCAACTATATATACAATATTATATATATATATTAAGTTGTTTAGGACATTTAATTCGCTGCATAGCAAATGCTACAAATTTACTGAACCAGTTTTGTTGCATTTAGTAGCTGCCTACTGTAAACCGTTTCTTCTTTATGGAATGGAAGCTGTCAGCCTTCCCAAAAGTGAGCTGAACTATTTAGAGTACACTTACATGTACAGCTCTGCAGTATGTAAAAATTTTAAAGTCTCCCATAGTAGTGGTGCATCTGTACTGCATATCATGCATGCAAATAATATTACAGACTGCTGGTTATCCAGAATATTGCGTTTTATCCAGAAATGCCTTTGACACAACAATGTAGTTGTCAGATATGCGTCATGTTTCTCTTACACGCCTCAAATGTGCGCGCTCTTGTTATTTTCGGTATATAATAATTATTATACTCTTGTTGTGTATACCACCACTGTCTGGGAATGTAGGCCTACGTTTGATATAATGGTCAACTAAAAAGTCCTAGTGCTATAAGAATATACATGTAAAACATTTGTGTTCAGATAATTATATATATATATATATATATACATAAAATAATTGTGTGCATATATCTAAGCATGCATATTTTTGTATTAAAAAACTTAAACTGTTTTCTGTCATTAGTAATATGCAGGCAGATAATTATAATAGTGTTCTGTGAATGCTGTTGGACACTTTTATTGTGATTTATTTTCTTTTGTGATTATTTTAATTCAATGTCCATGGTAACGGTCTCTGTTGTCATAGACCCTGGTCAAATCGGATCCATCCATTATTGTGATTACTTTTTTATTGTAAAATTTCTGAGTATTAATACTGTGTTGGACACCTTTATTGTGATAATTTGGAACTCGAGTCCGTGTCCATAGCCGACTTTTCATACGATATTACTGAATTACACACCATTTTATTGTAAAATGTATGAATATTAATGCTGTGTTGGACACCTTTATTGTTTATAACTTGAAACTCGAGTCCGTGTCCATGGTCGACTTTTTATAGGTAATTGCACACCATTTTATTGTAAAATTTCTGAATATTAATACTGTGTTGGACACCTTTTATTGTGACAACTTGGATCACGTGTCTGCGTCTATGGTTGACTTTTTATACGATTATACTGAAATGCACACCATTGTATTGTGGAATTTCTGAATATTAATGCGCTGTTGGACACCTTTATTGTGATTTATTTTTATTTGTGATTATTTCAATTGAATGTCCAGGGTAACGGACACTCTTGTCATAGACCCTGGTCAAAACGGATCCATCCATTATTGTGATTACTTTTTTATTGTAAAATTTCTGAGTAATAATACTGTGTTAGACACCTTTATTGTGATAACTTGGAACTGGAGTCCGTGTCCATGGCCGACTTTTCCTACGATAATACTGAATTACACACCATTATATTGTAAATGTATGAATATTAATACTGTGTTAGACACCTTTATTGTGATGACTTGGAACTGGAGTCCGTGTCCATGGCCGACTTTTTATACGATAATTCTGAATTGCACACCATTTTATTGTAAAATTTCTGAATATTAATACTGTGTTGGAGACTTTTATTGTGATAAATTGGAACTCGAGTCCGTGTCCATGGTCGACTTTTTATACGATAATACTTAATTGCACACCATTTTATTGTAACATTTCTGAATATTAATGCTGTGTTGGACACCTTTTATTGTGACAACTTGGAACTCGAGTCTGTGTACATGGTTGACTTTTTATACGATTATTCTGAATTGCACACCATTGTATTGTGGAATTTCTGAATATTAATTCGGTGTTGGACACCTGTTATTGTGATAATTTAGAACTCTAGTCAACGTGTTTTTTGAGTGCTTGCATATTGGTATGTCAAAGACAATAGGGACTTTACATTACCTCACTGTCTGCACCACATAGCTACTCGGGCTGCTGTGTGCACACGCACTGTATATACTGTATCGCCCTTGCTCAGCTCGGTCACCAACTCAACTCAGATGACTGAAATTTCGGGTATGGTACAGTGCGGGCACGGCATAGACTTTACGCGGACGCGTTTGAGGACCTCCCATTCTCTTTTGCCACCTTAGTTGGACACCTTTGTTTATGATAATTCGGAACTTAATCTAGGATTGCGGCCGGATACACCAAAAATCAAAAACCTCAACAATTATTGCTGACTTCGTTTAAATAACCCATCCAATCTCCAACTACATCTTGCAATGTTGAGCGCGTTTGTGCCAGTGCACAATTTCCTGTAAAACCCTTTGTCGGTATGTGCTTCGTTCATGCATTCGGCACTCGCAGCTTCGCGCGTTTTCAATATGACCGCCCTAGGAAGAAAATGTTCTAGTTGCGTCTCTGGGAGGGAGGAAGGCTTGGGGCTTCAGCCCCCCCAAACCTGAAATCCTGGCGCCGCCACTGAATGGTATCACTTTTCACTACGACCTCAGAATTCCGTTTTGCAGTTTATTGTAAGGTATAATGAGTGTCCACTACTTGCCTTAACACCAGCTCAAATTCTTTTTGTGAAGTTCAGTATGGCCTTGTAGGTCGGGTCCTGCGGCAACTGACCCCACATTAGCAAGACTTGCTTCAGCTGGCCAACGTAGGATGAAATGTCTTGCAGCGTTCCAGCATAGCTCACCAGACGTGATTAAGCTAGACTCTGCTAGAGGGCTAAGGTCTGGCGAGTTTGTGTGTCATCTTTGCCAATGCATTTGCTTCAGTTGATGGCAATAAGGTATACCGCCATCATAATCAACCTTGCCGTGCGAGCAAACAGGCGTACCGTCCTGCTGGAAAATAAAACCAGATGTTAGAGCATGCCTGGTCTTCAATGAGTCTGGGTAAGAGAGTTCAAAAATGAATTTGACATCTAACCTACTGAATGGGATTAAATGCAGTCTTTCCTTGCAGACGTTACACACGCCAGCATATCTGATGCCGAAACCATGATGTGCCTTGCAAACTTGACCCTTTCGATTACCAAGCGAATTTCGTGAAAATCGCGCTTTTTCCGTCAGACCAAACGACCACTTCCTGCCTCTCTTCCGGCATCTGATCTTAGTTACATAAACACGTTTTCAGAGAGCCCTTATTGTGCTCAGGCTCCACTTTTCACTGGGTATTTTGCTATGATCACGCGATGTCCCAGTCTCTGTTCCCGCAACGTCCGAGTTCCCATTTTATCTTCCGCAGAAACTTTGCCCGTGACGTTCAGTAACGGATTCACAGATTGAGACCTTAATATATGAAATATCACCAACTACCAACAGCTTGCTTCATAAACAGCTTCTTTACAGCTCTTAGTGAGGTCGTATGACATCATCATAATTTTGTGTGTTGTAATTTGCAAAAAATCTTAATAAAATCATGTATTGGAGCATGATTCTCCAGATATTTGATAAAAACGGAATTGAAAGTTTAAACATCTGTAACTTTTGTAAACATGAAAATTTTCAAGTGAAACTTTCAGGGATTGTTGGAAATTCATTCCCCTTCAAATTGGAAAATTTTCGCAGAAAAATGTCAGTCGGTTGCGAAGTTATCGCATTTTATCGAGTGGTACATTTTTTTTGGAGCCACCCTGTATGCGCGATAAAACAGTTGACGACGTTGCGGCAAGCCACTGCAGCTGGAGGGAGATTCGTCCAGCAGGCAGTCTACAGGTTAGCATTATCACACTTAGACACTTATAATTATAGCGGCCCCATTGAGATTAATTCACTGTAGACTAGCTGTGTGGCACTTTGTATAACCGAGTCGTTAGAAAACCGGGGTATTGGCTATTTCTCGTAATTTGTGGCTTCTGGTTTTTTTTATCTTGTAGGGTATATGAGCACTCGTTAACTATTGAGTTTGATGGGCTGTTGAATAGTTTAATTTTTGCAACACTTCACAGTATAATTATTGTTAAATAGTCGATTTAGTTAGGGTTCTGGAAACTATTCTACTAACGCTATAGTATACCGGTACCATGTTAGTTTATGGAATATTGTCTTGCAGGCTACAATCTAGGTATAAAGTCCAACCCATGTCACCCCAATTTTTACATTCTCTATGACTAATGCACTGAATGAATGGCAGCTTTGGTTTTATAGGAGACTGGCCCGTCCTGCCTGACGCTACAACGCACATTCGGAGCTCATCGAGGATTCAACAAATGGTGAAATGGAAATTCCTCTCTGGGTCGTTTTACTGGTTGCGAGTGTGTCCGTTGCACACAGCAGCAGAAATTTAGAAGCTGCAGAAAGTAAATTCAAAGTGATGATGCTGAGGTCAGAGGTCAGATTATGCGCAACTGAGCGACCATCCGTGACCGAGACAAGCGTGTCACTCATACGCTGTGCCAGAAGATGCGCATCGCTGACCATCTGTGCCCACTTCAATTACAGACAGACAGAGAAGAGCTGCGACCTGTTCCAGTTCAGACCTCGATGCTATTCATCGACACCACATTGTGCCCACTATCAGGTGAGCAGCAATTCAATTGACATTCGAAGATCTGTTTGCGTGCGTACTATCGTGTACTGTCTATACGGTATTTTCTATTTAATGTATTTAACAGAATGTTTCGAGTAGACCACAATAACCAGTGGCGGCGCCAGGATTTCAGTTTTGGGGGGTTAATCGTCAATTTTTTTAAAATTTTTACATGGGGACAAAATGGATGAACTTTTTTAGGGGGGTTTAGCCCCCCATAACCCCCCTAGTGCCGCCACTGACAATAACCACTATGATCAATCAGTCTGTGGTTTTTAGTGACTCTACAAAGTCTATTAAATCAACATCAACTGATCTTTCCACAGCAACTGCGCGCTAACAGTTCAACAAAATTCTCAGCTTCATTTCTCGATCCGCATTATTAAATGAGCAGATCATTTGGGAAGCTTACTGTTTTTAAGTTACAATGTACATGTACTTGTTAATTGTTACCTAGGGTACCATCTGAATTACCTGATAAAATATTTGATCGTGTGTTTTTTCAGTCAGAAGATATTCAGCCAGGAACTCTTCTCACCGGTAAGTTTTCGATCAAAACCTTTATTATATTTTAAGTGGAAATTCTCAAAAGACATAATTATGTAATTGCAACAAAATATTTCTGTGACATTTCCGAGAACCTGACACGTACCAGTACTGCGCCACTATGTCAGTCTGTTGCGTGACAATCTTAAGCTATTTGGAATCGATGGGCTCCTGTGGTTTGCATCTGAAGTTGTAATGTAATGTAATGCAAATCTTCGAGACTTTCAAATGCCACGTCATGGATACCAGGTTATTCACTGGCGCTATATCAAATCAAGTACAATTTTAGCCAGAATTGTATTGTTCCGGTGCCTCTTCAAATTCCTGGAGGTTCATAGCATGTTGCTAATCGCTGGCTTGTTTAAATAAATGCCGACAGCAGCTTCTGACTATCGTCAAAAGATTGTATTGACGCTATAGTCAGAAATCGAGTTAAGAGATTTAAAATTGGAACGCAGAGCGAAAGTGCGGAACCAATTTAACCCTGAAGGCGTTTGAGCTCAACAATTCCGCGAAACCATTTTCCTCACGAGCGCTGCATCAAGTGAGGTAGCGCAGTCCAAAGAGTCTTCTCTTCAGGTTCTCTCAGAGAACTTCTCTGGCACTAGGCATGCGTGTTCGAATGCAAAATGTTGCCGCTCCATCCTCCGTTTCCAAAGAGTAGCCTAATCTTTGTTAAATGAGGTTGCACAATAAGCGAGTTCGACGTCTCAGTGACCTCTTGCGTGCGCGTGCGCAGTGGTCAAGGTCAATTCTAGCATATATAGATTATAGATTTACCTAAAGTTCGGAAACTTAAAAGACTCGCGCATTGCGAATTTGCAAGTTTTAGATCATAATCCATCATCTATGCAAGAATTGACCTTGACCAGTGCGCACGCGCGAGGTAACTGAGATGTCGAACCCGCGCTTATACAGACCTATGTAAGTGTGTGTACTGTATACTTTACCATTTATTAACACTTTATCTTTTATAGACGATTCTCAATTTGTAGCGAACGTTAATATTATTAACCAGACAGGGGTGGTATAGTCATGTGGAGGGAGTGAGGGGGGTTCTAACATCAAAAGAACAATGAAGGCGAAGGTGCAGGGACAACGCAGTCGGGAATGGCATGCAGAGGTAGAGATGGGTGGACAATAGTTTTGGACATGATTCAGAATCGGGCGATGTTTGTCATGGAGCCATGTGGAGACAAGAGATGCGAGTGACTGACCCTTCCCAGCAAGGGATTAAGCCAAACCAGAAACAAAAGAAGTTAATATTATTAATCTAGCTGCTTCGAGATTGATAGATAGACAGACAGAAAGACAAACAGACAGACGGACAGACAAACAGGCAGACAGACAGTTAGATAGATAGATAGATAGATGATAGATAGATAGATAGATAGATAGATAGATAGATAGATAGATAGATAGATAGATAGATAGATAGATAGATAGATAGATAGATAGATAGATAGATAGATAGATAGATAGATAGATAGATAGATAGATAGATAGATAGACAGACAGATAGACAGATAGACAGACAGACCGACAGACAGACAGACAGATAGATAGATAGATGGATAGACAGCTAGATAGATTGACGGACGGACGGACGTTATAGATATGCAGATAAATAATAAGAGAGAGATACAGAGACAAAGACAGAGACAGAGACAGACAGAGACAGACAGAGACAGAGACAGCCAGAAACAGAGACAGAAAGACAGAAAGACAGAGAGACAGACAGACAGAGAGGGAGGGAGGGAGGTACGGAGGGATGGATGGAGAAAGGGAGGGAAGAGGGGAAGGAGGGAGGGCGCTAAGAAATTAACGCCCTACACTACACGCCATAAATTACACGGTGTTCGGGAAAAAACCGAACCTCTACTATTGCTGCAAGGATTGATGTAAAAGTAGGAATTTCGAAATGACATTTTACAGGCTTAATGACAATTTATATTTGCACATCATGGCCAGATTTCATCAAAATATCTCAAACAGAATAAACGTTATGCCACTTTTAGTGAGGCCACCCACCGTTTTTTCACGATTCAAAAACGCGACGCAGCAAAAAGTAGCAAAACACGATTTTATTACGTCTCATCTCAAATAATTGTTATAAAATAGCCTTCATATTGCCAGATGATCATTATTATTACTATTTAAAAAAGAAACAGGTTACCAGCGTAACTGCACGTCACTGAGAAGTCACTTAGCAAGATGACAATCAATGTGGTAAATAAGGGTTCTGTCAGATTATTAATTTTGCTATTAATCAATGCAATTCAATTTTTTTTTAAATGAAAATGGCCAAGGTGTCAATGACAGACAAAATGTGTATTCAAACACCTCTTGAGCAAGATCCTATGAGCAACGTCTACTCTGATAAACAGTGAGAGCAAAAATTAAGAGTTGAGCTGAGAGTCAAGAGATTTGCCGTGAATGAAAGGAGATCGGCTCGATTGTTCTGGTTTCATTGAGAAAGCCAATGGGCCTAAATCTTCGGATTCGAACCCGATAGATTGATAATCAATTGCGGAGAGCTATGCTGAAGAAATATCACAATCTGCAACCAAAACCAAGAGCGGTAAGAGAATTGATGGGCGCATTGGAGTTAACAAATTAGTCGTCAATTTAGTCGTCAATTTTGCGTCGCGTTTTTGTATCGTGAAAAAACGGTGGGTGGCCTCACTAAAAGTGGCATAACTTTTATTCTGTTTGAGATATTTCAATGAAATCTGGCCATGATGTGTAAATATAAATTGTCTATAAGTCTGCAAAATGTCATTTCGAAATTCCAACTTTTACATCAATCATTTCAGCAGTAGTAGAGGTTCGGGTTTTTTTCGAGCACCGTGTACATTTGTATTGCGCTACATTGTATTGTCATCATCGTTGTGCAATTGTCGTTTGTATTTTCATAGGAATTCCTGCTCCTTCCTGTTCCTTTCCGTTTACTTACAAAGGTTCCTTGTACTACTCATGCATCCGGATCAATGCGTCAAACATCTGCCAATGCAAATGTCTGGTCGCGCACGGAGTGTGGCAGAATGTGTCCGATTTCTTGGGTATGTATTGTACATGTAGACATAGAGCACAACTTATCTAGTGGTCTACTCGTAGTTCATATTTTGGTTACCAACAAATGGTCTGATAAAGAGCTGTCCCCAATTCGCAAAGTGTAGGGCATTTCATCCCCTAGACAAAACCCCCGGACAATTCCCTGATTTAGCCTAGGACATTAACCCACCGGACAACCGCCCTTTGCTGCGCTTCAGTGGCGTAGGCAAGGGGGGGTTTCGGGGATTAACCCCCCTATTGACTCCGGAGAAAAGGTTTTTTGAGGTTATTTTTCCATTTAAGTAAAAACAAATAGCAAAAAACAGGATTTCCGGCCATAAACCCCCCCATCAAAAATTCCTGGCTACGCCACTGCTGCGCATAGCCTATTTCGGTAGGTATTATTTGCCCAAACTTGTGCTAATTATCCAGTTAGCCTTGCTGTGTCAACTAGTTAGCATCACACGGGTAACACCTGTCGTTGTCATTCAGGCGTGAACTTATAGCTTGTTAGAGTCGTTCAGTGACTCCAATATGAAGCTAATACCTGTTGGTGTAATTTTGGACAGCATGAATCCTTGTCATAAATCCAGCTTCCATTTAGGCAAAAATTTGTTTAACACAACTTCTATTTAAATAACAATTATTTTCATCAATCCAGCTCCAATTTAAGCAAGAATACTTTAATCAATCCAGCTTCAATTTAAGCAAGAATATTTTCATCAATCCAGCTTCAATTTAAGCAAGAATATTTTCATCAATCCAGCTCCAAGTTATGCAATAACATTCTAATCAATCCAGCTTCCTTTTAAGTAAGAATTATTTTGTATCAATCCGGCTTCTATTTAGCGAGAAATCTTTTCATCAATCCAACTTGCGTACTTAAGATCGCCGTTTTATTGTAATACCACTTACACGCACTATGTTCTACCAATGGGATTTTGTCCTACTCTGGGAGGTTTGTCCGGGGGTTTTGTCCAGAGGGGAAATGTCCGTGTCCCCGTTCGCAATAGATAAAGGCTTACCGCTTACCGCTGTTGACATTTGGCCTATAATTATGTCAATAAAATGTTTGCGTTCAGCCGCAATCTACTTTTATCAAGCGTATCTTTATTTGAACAAGGCTTTGATGTTCATGGTTGTTTAACGCATTGATTCATTATCATGTTTCCATTTTCTCCACTGCCCTACATCATTTATTTGATCAAGTGGACGCCATCGGTTCTGTCATTGTCTGTTTTACGATCACTAGCGAATTGCAAGGACAGAGTAGTAGGTCCACAGCTTCGCCAATAAATAATGCTTTGTCATGCAGTTAGTCCGAGCAACGCTGAGTAAACTATGTAACCGGAATAAGAGTAGGTTTGCTAAATTATATCGAGTTACCTTTGATGTCATTGTTTGTTATTGGTCGGCTGGTCGTCACAATATTGACGTGTGGTAAGGAGAGAGGACCTACTAGGGACTTATATTAGCCTACGAGTGAGACGTGACATGTGAGTAAACTACTGTTAGCCTACAGCCATTTCATAATTGTCCGTAGTAGGGCAGAAACCTTTGCCACATCGCGCAGACCTAATTGTTGATAATAATTGACAATAACATTAATAATAATATTCATTAACTCTTGGCTTTGAAATAACTACTCATATTTAACGTAAAATATCAGTAACAATCGTTATTCAATAATATTCTTTTGAAGTAATGTGAAAAACTCAGACCGCAGTTTTCCATGAAGTCACACGTAGGCCTAATATGAAATTTGTCATCGCCATTGCTCTTGAAATTGTGCTTTGTGATTACGGCACCAGCGGAATGATCAGAGTGATTTGTGAGTAGTCTATCTGCAGACATAACGTTCTGTAGATTTGAATAGATTAGATTAGATTGCGATATCAGGTCAATTACCCCCCGCCCCCGACCAAATACTCCCGACCAAATACCAAGCTATATATATAGCGTATACTTCGGAATTAACCCTCGGAAACTAGCCTTAATTCTATCACCTACATGGAGAATAATAATTCCCAGAAAGGAGTGATTGCGTGGAAAGTTTGTTACAGCCTATAACCTGCATTTATGGTTTTGTAGCACACTTTTAAATTGCACAATAATTAACCACGCATTATAGGTCTAATATAAAAACCTTATCTTGTCTATCTGAGATAGATTATGTGGCTGTCTACCTGACCATAAACGTCACAATCCCGACCTTCAGTTCTCCAACTCCTCTGAAGTCAGTCAACAACTGGATCGTCATTCAACAGAGGATCGATGGAAGTGTGGACTTCAATCGCAGTTGGGTCGATTACAAAGCTGGGTTTGGCAACATAGCGACCAACTTCTGGTTGGGTCTGGAGAAGATGTACCAGTTGACCTCGACCGCAACAAAGATGTTGAGAATCGAGATTCAGTCGTCGGATAACCGCAAATGGTTCTCAGCTGAATACGACACTTTCCTGATTGATTCCGATGCCAAGGGTTATGCCATCCACGTGACCGGATACAGTGGAGATGCCGGCGATGGACTGAACGCGAGGAGCGGATCGATGCAGAATGGGATGAAATTTTCGACATTCGACAGAGACAACGACAAAAGCACCAATGCACAAAGCTGCGCCGAGTCCAACGGAGGTGGAGGATTCTGGCTGAATTCTTGCTGCTATTTCGATCTGAACCAACCTTATGGTAGCACGTGGTTCTACTGGCATCACCTCACCGACCTGAATCTTGCTTCGACGATGCAGCTGAAAGCCAGTCGCATGATGATCCGAGATGGTTAACTGGATCACGTCTTATGGATGGCATCTTTTTCATGATTTCATACATCGGCACGCGACCAGTTGAAAATCGGATAGCCTACGTTTATTGCAATTATTTGACTACATGTAGGCTACTTTTCAGTAGAGGGTTTATTATTTTAGTATACAATAATTAATCAACATTTTTATCCTTCCTGATCATCTTGCTCTGAATGCTGATCATAGAGTTCATAGGTAATTTTTGCATAATGATTTTGCAGTTTACAGTCTGACACAAAATTGAACTCGTCTACTGTAGACTTGTTGGATTGTAGACCTAAGCAGAAGACTATAGTATTCGGCATTTATTCACTTACCTTACCTTAGGGTCCTTCAAGACTTCAACTGCTCCATTCTCTTCTGTACATCGCCACCTCTACAGCGTCCTCTCATGTCATCTACAGACACTGCAGATCCTTTCGAATGGTCTCCTTCCAATTCTTTCTTGGTCTTCCTCTCCGATGCTCCCCCCCAGAATTCATTTCACTACCTGTTTGGCTCTCCTATCCTCGCCCATCCGTAGCACGTATCCCATCCAATTTAGTACAATTCAATTTATTCACTAGAGACTTTATTCTAGTAGGCATTCAATCCTGCCTTCAACTCTGTATGTATCAATTATTTCATACTCAGGAAGTTCAGGTTATGTGCTGGATTCGCAAAATTGTCTACATCACATTACACTCCAATAGGCCTAACCAGACTGTTCAAAAAAATATAACGGTCAGTTTTTCAGAGATTGTAACTGCCAAACATTCTAAGAGGTCCTTGGCAGAACCATTATTGTAGAAAGAGAACTTTTTCAGTTGATTAGAAATGTGTTTGTGGCCTTGAAGTTTATATCTGCAGAAATTGATTGTTTTGAATTTTGTACTTAGCCTATCATTCAAAGACTAGTAGGCCTATGTTGAAATGTTTTCTATTCTTTGGACATTGCCGTGTTGAATTTGAAAGATCGTTAGACCGGCCTATAGGCCCTAACTCCAGATTCCAGAGAGCTGTAAGATTAATTTTGTTTTGAATGCTCTGAAGATTATTTGAATTTCAACGACTTGTTAAAAGAAACTATTATCATCTGTGCAATTTTACATTTCAGCAGACAATGTTTTAATGAACAGAACTTAAAACATCATTGAGTTTTGAGTTTTGTAATCAACAAAATTTTATTTGTGATTCAGTATAATTGAAAATAGAGATTATTTCAAAGCGATTCAGCTGAGTCGGAGTAAGCTAAATGTATCGCACTATCAGACGTTGTTACCTAACTTTGCTTGACGCGTGATTTGCGGTTGATAGCAGCGGCAAGACCTCATTCATATGGGAAATGAGGCGTAATGGCAAAGGTTGTAGGTCAACCCGTGGAGCCAGTGCTTAAAGTGTAAAAAAAGTGCCAGGACGCTGTTTTGTATACGGAGACTTAATTTGTTGTCAGTGGCGGCGCCAGGATATCAGGTTTGGGGGGGGGCTGAAGCCCTAAGCCGTTCCTCCCTCCCAGAGATGCATAAGAAATTTTTCTTAAAGGGTGCTCATATTGCAAGCGCCGAAGACGCGAAGCTGCGAGTGCCGAAGGCACGAAGCCCATACCGACTAGGGGTCTGGGGGAGCGCCGTAAGCTCCCCCAGCGGGGTCTGGGGCGGAGCCCCAGGGACCAAACGCGTTTTTAGCTGTGTCGGCCTCAACTGGAGCCCTTTTTCGGCCCTTGTTTGCCAGCTATTTTATGAACGATAAAGTCATGAAACCTTCAAGAATAAGTCGTTTTTCAGAGTCGCAAGCTAAACCAGGATAACAATAAAAGTCAAAGTTTTATTGCAGAAGATAAAGGTTTTGTCTTTACCGTAATCACAACAGTAAAACGTTTAGGCCAATAACAAGTTTGTAAGTATGCCGTCGTATGGGTACCGTATAGGAAACTCAAGGGGCATGTCGTATTTGGGGTTTTTTACGGGCTCAGCCCACCCAAAATGTGTGATTTCCTAATTTTTAGAACAAATTCTATGAAGACTTTACTTATTCTTATTGTATTTTGCGACCATTGCTTAGTGTTGAGCCACTGGGCAGAGGGAGGGGTTTGGTGGAGGGGATAGCACCTACCCACATATCGAAATGTTTTTGAATTTCCACGCTGCAATGGTAGCATTTTAGACTGTCATTATGACGAAAATGCTCATCATTTCAGTGCTGATAGTCGTGGTTTTCGACTTCAAAAGTGTCTCCTGCAGAGTCCTGCTATTGTTTAAATCTGTCAAAATTCTTGACTGCAAAATCCCTCATAATTTCGTTGCTGAAAGATATGGTTTCAGAGTTCAAGAAATGTGTTCTCCCCCATTGTTCAAATTTGACGAATTTTCACATGGCAATAATAGCATTTTAGGTTGCCATTTTAGCTAAACGGCTCATCACTTCAGTGCCGATAGTCGTGGTTTATGGCTTCAAAAGTGTCTCTTCAGCTGTTTAAATTTTTGTTAAATCTTCAAACTGTAATGGTAACAAATTTCTCATAATTTCATTGATGAAAGACACCGTTTACGAGTTCAATAAATGTCCTCTCCACGTTGTGTGCATGTTTGAATTTCCTCACTGCAATGGTGGCATTTTAAGACGCCATCTTAATAAAATTGCTCATTATGGATAGACAATGGATAACACTCTAGAAATCTAAAATGATATATCTGAAATATTCGTGAAATATTTGGGCATAAAACTCAACGTCCCATAGAAACCTGTTGCCATGCACTGCCGTCTATGGTCGTCCATGCGGTCATGGACGGCCGTCCGTAACTGCATGGACGACCGTCCTGGCAGTGCTGGCCAAATAAGTGATAGGACGGCGTCCCGCCTCGAAAATAAGTGCCAGGACGCCGTCCATGACCGTCCTGGTACACTTTAAGCCCTGCGTGAAGCAAAGCTTTATGCCTTAGACCGTATACTCTCTAAATCGCCCAAAGACGTGTTCTGCAAATAGCCAGCCCGTTATTTTAAAATTTCTATTTAAATTGAAATCCGTTACTTGGCTATGCTGATAGCTTAAACCTCTACTTTATCGAACACAGAAATGAGAACTTCCGTAACGTTAGGGTCACGATCGCGATCCAAATATTTTTGCATCTGGCGTCTACAGGTTTAAGCTAGAGTGTTATCCATTGTCTATCCAGCGGGTTAGTCACGAAATTTCTGCTCATGCAGGATATATTATCCTGAGCCAAGGGCGGATACAGGAATTTTCGAAGGGGGGCCAAAATTTTTGGTATTGTGAGACAATAGAAAAAATTTTTAGTCATCGACCAAATTTTCCGGGAAAAAGATACCAACTTATCCGCCAAAAAGTTGATAACTTTTTTTTTTTTTTTTTTTTTTTTTTTTTTTAGTCATCGACCAATTTTCCGGGAAAAAGATACCAACTTATCCGCCAAAAAAGGGGGCCAAAATTTTTGGTATTGTGAGACAATAGAAAAAATTTTTAGTCATCGACCAAATTTTCCGGGAAAAAGATACCAACTTATCCGCCAAAAAAGTTGATGACTTTTTTTTTTTTTTAGTCATCGACCAATTTTCCGGGAAAAAGATACCAACTTATCCGCCAAAAAAGTTGATGACCTTTTTTTTTTTTTTTTTTTTTTTAGTCATCAATTAATTTTTCGGGAAAAGGAGATGCCATTTCCGAACGGGGGGCCACGTCCCGTACGATTTTCTAATAGGGGGGCCAGATGTCCTGTTTTTCTCTCCCACTACATGTTTTTTAAACCAAATGGGGGGCCACGTTCCATGCAATTTTTAAATGGGGGGCCATGGCCGGATTGGCCCCCCTGGATCCGCCCCTGTCCTGAGCAGGAATTTCGTGACTAACCCGAATGCTCTGAAAATTTCAATCACATTGCAACCACGTTTAGTTAGCCTACTCTAGGCCTACTCAAAATGTGCTATGCAGGAAAGTCTCGATTTAGCCTAATAGCATAGAGCTCTTTATGCATTGTGAATCCTTGTTATTTAGAATTCTATAGGGCCTATATGCATTAGTCAAGTTAACTAGATTGCAAGAATCTGATCTGCAGCTAGCGCACAGTTCTCACATCTATAAAGGTCATGTAATTTAATTTGATATTTTCAAAATATTCGAATTAATTAAGTTTAGGCTAATAAGTGACTTCCACAGTAGGCTAATAATGAAACCTTAAGTCGAGAATAATTATTTTTATTCATGATTAAAGCTCTGGATAAATATTAGGCCTAATCCATTGAAGTTTAACAGTGGCGTAGCTAGCTCTTCATGGGCCCGTGTGCAGAGGTCCCGTATTGGCCCCTGCTTGATCATGTAAAGCCAGTATCTTTGCGTTTTTGTAATCAAGATCACCACACTATAATCTATGGCCTAACTCAGGGCTTTTTTAACGTGCAGTTGTACACAAAATGTTCAGTTCTAAATGGATTTGTGCAGTTGTGGAAGCACTTCTGTCACAAGTTATGTGCAGTTAAAACTAGCAAAAAAGGTCACTGTTCTCCGATTGGAAGTAATTTACCATGGAGGATGGGAAAGGAAATAAGTAGTTTGTGCAGTTCTAAAAATTCCTTAAAAACAGCCCTGGCCTAACTGTTCCCTAACACGTGCAATACAACTCACTTCTACTAAATAAACATGAATGCTGCCCGAATGAGACAGATAAATTAAATTGGTAGGTCTATAACTGCAATGATTTCTCCAGCCAAATTTAAAATTTAAATTTAAAATCTATCTCGTTGCAAATTTGTCTACTTGTTATTAGTAGGTCTACTAGTAGAGTCGTAATTACAACAATGTCATTGCGTCATAGTTTTTTTTTCTAGCATTCTCTTCAGCAAAAAGGCAATCATCTATGAATATTATTTTGGTCCATGATTTGCAATTTGCACGTCAAAAACAACACATCGTCAGCATTTCAAAGTAGGCCTACCTAAAAATAAGTTTAGCAATATTCCATGCATGTGCAAAAATAGGGGCAAAAACGTGATTCCCTTCGACCTGATCAACAGCTGCTCAAATTGGTGTCTTCCTGATTTTGGGGCAAGGCCGTAGCCAGGATTTTATTTCGGGGGTATTTACTCGACCATAAGTAATTAAGCCCACAAGCAGATGTGAGTAGCCTAGTTAGCTACACCGGTAAGCGAGAACGGCATACGTCTGTTGGTCGCAACGGACTGCGGTTCAAGCCCCGGGCTGGGAGTTGACATTCAGAGATTTAGATATCTCGGGCTAGCACGTGTGGGATGCAGGGGCGCAAGCTCGTGCGGAGCGACCTTGGGCAAGTTGCTTACCCATCATTGTCTGTGGGGAAGGCAACGGGAAACCACCTCACTCCTCTCATCCCCAGGGGCGTAAAGCCAATGAACCTGCCTACGGGCAGAGAACCATCATCATCATCATCATCATCATCAGCTGTGGCAACAGTTTTTGTGCCGTGACATGCAAGCAACTGAGCCAACTGACTAAGGGTTTGGAGAGGCGTCGTGATCGAGCTCTCATAGGCCTATAGCGGGTTCTGGAAAGCCAGTACATTACATACTAGTTCTTAGGCTACATCCTGTGCTAGCAAATGCAATATTTCATTTTTACATTATTTCATATGGGGGCTTCAAGCACCCAAAACATCCCCTAGCTACGGCCTTGTTTTGAGGTGAGAGCTGAGAGGAGTTGATAGCAGTATGAGAATTGTAGAAAATAATTGGGGTAAGAGTATGATCCAAGTGGAAGCGCGGTGTGAAAAGGTTAAATGAAGACTTAACTACGGTATGTGATCCTTAGAAAGACTATAGCTAGTTGAACCACCTCAAACTCTCCACAATTCTGACCTAGGTTGAAAGAGGTGTCAGGTCACTACCCACTACCATTACCATATCCAGAAAATGACCGGAATATACAGGACTGGTATGACTGTGACAAATATGAGACTTCCGCGGAGCACCGTTTAATTTCAATGCACGAACGCGATAGATAGACGGACATATGTAGCTATCACATAATTATATGCTATATTGTATATAGATAGGCCTAGCATATAATAGGCATTCCCTTATCCTTTGCATATATAGAAAAGCGAATCAGCAAAGTGAAAATCTTATGCCGCGTATGATTCATTTCATGTTCTTAACTTCAAGCAACATTAGACCTTTTTATTATCGTTCACCCACACTAACGTCATCTTGCAATTCGACCGTCATGACTCAAATCGAAAACACAGGTCACAATTAAGGAGTTTAGTTCAGAATAGTTTTGCCTGCAGGCAGCACAGCCGCGGTTGACAGGATTCAATAAAGTAACGAAGTAATGCAAGCATGTTCACAAAAACACGAAAAACTACATCTGTCACAAAATAACGTCAGTTACTATTTAGTCTAGATTAATAATTCAACAATCTCAGTCGGCCGTGGAGGTCGGGAGCCCGTGTGTCCTGCACGCACTACACAATTGTTAACTAGGCTATGCCGCTGAAGTTTAGTCGAAATGTAAGAGTTCAAAGAATCACACTAGCCTACATGGCTGTCTGTGATTAAGCCGGTTAAAAATATGTTCGATTCATAGACTGGAATGGATTTAAAGGACCGACCGATTTAATCGCAGTTAGATATCTTTCATCATCATGCGACTGGTTTTGAGCTGCTCCGTTCCAGCCAAGTTCATATCAGTGAGGAGATGCCAGTAGAAGTACGTCGACCCATATGGATGGTTGAGGCTGAAATAGCAGCAATTGTTTAGCCAGAAACCTCCGCCTCCAAGAAATGCCCCAGCGCAGCCGCCTGGTGTATCTTTGTCGGATGTAAAGAATTTCATCCCATTCTGCATCGCACCACCGATCCTCACGTTCAGTCCATCGCCGGCATCTCCACTGTATCCGGTCACGTGGATGGCGTAACCTTCGACCTCGGAATCAATCAGGAAAGTGTCGTATTCAACTGAGAACCATTTGTTGTTATATGACGCCTGTATCTCGATTCTCAACATCTTGGTTGTGGTCGAGGTCAACTGGTGCATCTTCTCCAGACCCAACCAGAAGTTGGTCGATATGTTGCCAAACCCAGCTTTGTACTCGGACCAGTTGCGATTAAAGTTCACACTTTCGTCAATCCTTTGTTGAATGACGATCCAGTTGTTGACTGACATTAGAAGAGTTGGTAGACTGACGTTTTGGATTGTGACATTTATGGTCAGGTTGGCAGCTACAAAATCTGTGAGAAAAAGTATAGGCCTATTTAGTGTTAGTTGGTTGTATCTGAGATTTACTATAGTGAGCGCTGCAGGAAAATTTATTAATTGTTATTTTATTATAAATATTTAACATAAAAGGCTGCATTACGATATTATAAATAGTTTATGATATATTGCATGGATATTCGCAGAACATAGTCGATTAGTCGTCAACTACTCATCCGACCTTGCAAACTAAATGATCCAAATTTTAAAAAGTAACTGAAGGAGTTGTTGTAATGTAATGCAAATCTTTGAAAATTTCTCAGCCCTTCAAAAGCCCTATCAGGACAGGGAAACCAGCTGATCGATTAGTGTCTTGACGAGTGAATTAAAGTTATGAAAATTGTTCAACTGCTAACGAATTTGAAACTTGGTCAAACTCTCGCAATATGACCAGCATGCTCATGAAAAGCACACTATTTAACCTAATTGATAGCAAATCATGCCATCACGTGATTCTTCTTAACCCTCGAAAATGGATCCGCTATGTAAGACACTGTTCCAGCCAATCTTCGATATTATACTCAATTTATGACTCTATAGCCTACGTCGATAAATGTAAAAGATGGCAATAGTAAAGTGGCGACCTGATCACGAAGAGGCTAATTGGACAGACGCATCTTCATAATTGGAGCGCCTCTGAGTAGTTTCTTGAAGGGGCGCTATACAAATTTCTATAATGAATGAATGAATGAATAATCATTACGAACTTCAACGCAGAATTTAATTCATCTATGAGCTTCATCTCGGAAAGCTTTGACTTGCGCGATGCAAACTGAAAACCATAAACGTTTAAAAACTTTGACAGCAGATGAAGATAGCGCAAGTGTTTGTACCCCTCAAAGGTGCGGCTCTGAAATATAAATACAGATGCAACTAGTGAAATTTTTATTAACGATAACAATAACTAAACAACGGAAAATGACGATAGCGAATAAAAACGATGTTTACCCATTGAATCAGAAACCGTCTGCCACATTCTTTTCCCTGCAAGACATCTGCATTCACCGTCGCTGGAAGTATTCTGTATGCACGAATAGTAGAGGGAACCATCGTACGTAAACGGAAAGGAGCAATTCTGGGCTGGAATTGCTGCAACGGCAAAAACCACCGTTCTTTCTAGTAATAAATGGCAAAGTGAAAGGGCAGCACGTACATGTGCAAAAAGAAAAGTTTAAGTGAACTGATTTTTAACCTAGAAGCAGCAAGAGTCATATTAACCTAGTAAGAAATTATTTTCCAGACTCTTAAAAAATAGTATCGGGCAGCGTATAAGAGAATTTACAGTTCGACTTTCAAAGTGCTACTTTCTTATTACTCCTACTCCTTCTTCACTTCTTTTCCTTCGTCTTCCTCTTTATCTGTTTATTTTTCATCTCCTTCTTCGTCTTCGTCTTCTTCTTCTTCTTCTTCTTCTTCTTCTTCTTCTTCTTCTTCTTCTTCTTCTTCTTCTTCTTCTTCTTCATCATCATCATCATCTTCTTCCTCTTCCTCTTCATCTTCCTCTTCCTCTTCTTCTTCTTCTTCTTCTTCTTCTTCTTCTTCTTCTTAATATTCTTCTCCTTCTTCTTCTTCCTTTTTCTTCTTTCTTCTTCTTCATCATCATCATCCATCATCATCATCATCATCATCATCATCATCATCATCATCATCATCATCATCATCATCATCATCATCATCATCACATCATCATCATCATCATCATCATCATCATCATCGTCGTCGTCGTCGTCGTCGTCATCATCATCATCATCATCGTCGTCGTCGTCATCGTCATTGTCATTGTCATTGTCATCTTCTTCTTCTTCTTCTTCTTCTTCTTCTTCTTCTTCTTCTTCTTCTTCTTCATCTTCATCTTCATCTTCTTCCTCTTCCTCCTCATCTTCTTCACGTTCCTGCCACTTTCTCTTCTGCCGTCTACTAGGCCTCCTCTAGTCCTCTTCCAAACAGCATGGGAATTTTGTGAATCAATCAACACATTGAATGAAAGTTGTACATACCTGTCAGAATAGTTTTCGGTTGAAAGGAATCGGACTGAAAAGCAAATGATTAAATACAAGCAGCAATTTTGTCGTCCATAAGCTTATTGGTAAACTCATCATATTTAGATTATTGGATTAACAAGACCCCTGCACATTTTCTAAGGCAACAGCTAGGCCTAGGGGAGACCGTAGTCGAAGTAACTCGTCCCCGTATCCCCCTACTCATTGCAATGGTTGATTAACTTGTTAGATGGTTTCTTCAGCAGATCCAGTACGCATATAAAGATTCACTATCAAAATGGCGACTTCGAAAGGGCGACCATCAAAAGGGCGACAATCAAAAGGGCGACTGTTCGAAAGGGCAAAAAGGCGACCAAACAAAAAGGGCGACAATCAGATGCTGAAGTCGTACCATATCAAGCTTCATAATATTTGGAATCATGAATAAAACTGTCAATTATGACTAAACTAATGGCAATAGCGACAAAATCTTCTATTAAATCTAACATTGTACTAATTGCAATCCAACTAATAAGAGTCAATGGAATGAAAGTATCGGTGCTCTTTCGAACAGTCGCCTTAATGATCGGCACCCTTTTAAAGTCGCCCTTTTGATGGTCGCCCTTTTGAAGTAGCCCTTTTAATAGGATACCCGCTTATAAACCATGCGTATAATATATATTCGCTAGACAACAATATACAACAACAGCATCGCTCATATAAATACATTTAATAATAATTTATTGGTTCAAATGCTCAAAGATCGCAGAGATTAACTTCTTAGCTGATTAGCATTGCTATATATATATAGCCCAATTACCATTTTCGCCAGATCTGCGACTTGAGCACCTCAGCTATCTCTGCCTGTGTTTCGGTAACGCCTGCTGTAACTCCATCTAATTTGCTAGTGAGGCAGAAGTAACTCTGAATCGCTGAGTGGCTTCTTGTATAAATACTCGATTACGTTTACAGTTACAATTATAATTTATCTGAATGATCCTCAGAAGAATCGTGTCAACATGAAGACGAAGCGTATAGGTAGACAACGCAGAGATACATAATTTTTCATTAGTGCAACTTTTCATTAACCTGATAATGAGTACAGGTGGGTGTTGACGAATAGCTTTTGGGCTTCAGCAGATAGACCTGACAGGTCCTTCCAATGATTCTGTAGTTGAAGTGGGCACAGCCGGTCAACGATGCGCAACGTGTGGCACAGTCAACGAGTGTCACTCCTACCACCGTCACGGATGGTGGGTCAACAGCGCACAGTCTGGAGCCTGACTTCATCATTGCGTTGAATTTACTCTCCGCAGCTGCTTCTGAATTTCTGCTGTTGATTGCAGTGGCCACAGCAGCTGCTAACAGTAGAACGGCCCGATATGTTCCCATTTTCCTCGATGCCGCCGGATCAACCTGAAAGATCGACGAGTGACTGTGTACTCGTGAGATTGATTGCATAAAAACCAGTCCTGTTAATCATAGCCCTGGATATTGGGCTTACACAAACATAAATATAGAGCTGGGACCTTTCAGTTGAATTAAGATTGTCATATACTTAGACGTGGGAGTGGCTTTGGTCAGCTAATCTAACCCCGCTTGACCATAAAGTGACTTGAGGTCGATTTCAAGTCGACATCTTGGGGTCGACTCCCAGGTCTAATTTCATAAATCATAATTATCAATTCACTCAAGTTAACTTGATTAAGTAAGTGAGCATATTCCATTTAATATAATCAGCTACAAAAAACCGCTCCGTTGAACAAGAAGCATCGCGATATAAAATTCACGAATTAGGTTTTTTGTGGCGCTCAACCCGAATGGCAGACACGTCCGCAGATGTCAGCGATGGGTGCTTCAAACTGAAGCCTAAGACCGTGAACTTAATTTAATGTCTCTTGCTCTGGCTGACCAGAATAAGGTATCATCAATAGAAAATTGCATCTAATAGAGTTTTTGAATTTTTCTTCCCTTATTTCACGTCTCCTCTTCTTCCCTTATATCACATCTTCTTTTCTTCCCTCGTTTCACATCTTCTTTTCTTCCCTCGTTTTACATCTTCTCTTCTTCCCTCATGTCACATCTTCTCTTCTTCCCTCGTTTCAGATCTTCTCTTTTTCCCTGATTTCACATATTCTTTTCTTCTCTGATTTCCCATCTTCTCTTCTTCCCAACCGATCGAATACTGAACTGAACTTAGGCTAACTTACGTTATACGTTATCTATCATTGCTGAACCAGACTAAAACGGAAAGTCCCGAAAACTGCAACTAATTCTGAAAAGATTTGGAACCATTGCTAAAACTAAACTGGAAAGTTGGAGCAAAATTTAAAATTAAATTGAAACTGAAATCCCACTTAAGTGCTAGATCTAGCACTGCTTACCGTCGATCGTTTTCTCACGATGAAGGACGGTTCAATCAGACGACTCTTCTTGTTCTTCTGAATCACAACTTGTCGCATCGAAGTCTGCTCCATCCACCATGTTTGTCGAGGCTAACCGGTAGAAGGTTATAACTATAAGTAAAGAAATCTTATGGGGCAGCAATGGTAAACGGATCAATAGAAGCCTTGCAATAGTTCACAGCGAATTTGTCGTATCGAATTCTCTCTTATAATATTATTATGCGAATCTCCTCTTGCTGAAACACGAATTCTGCTGAGTAATCAAGAACAAGCAAACAATCGAATCTTTTCTACAAATATCCAGCTATATGGACCGTCGGTGTCGTCCAATGTTGATGCATCGATTCACCTGTATAAGGACCATTGTCCAATGTTGATACATCGATTCATCTGTACGACCGTTGTCCAATGTTGATACATCGATTCACCCGTAGCAGCATTTACTGACGACCTTCGATATGCACACTCAACACCGTACTTACATGTAGAACACAAGAGGTCTACAGTGGCCGTCGTCGATTCAATATCTCAACGCATCAGTACATTTTTTCTATCCCGAAAACTATAAGAGGTCATTGCATATTTACGTAACGCTCGACTTGGCCCGAGGATGGGTGGGTGGGGTAATTGAAAACGTTACGAAACGTTACGTGGGTGGAGCTGGGTGGAGGTGGGGGAGCTGAACGCTAGGTAACGCCTTGAAAAAATAATAAATATTGAATTACCATCGAATGACACTTCAGACATGATGTGATCGAAGTTTAAACTTCGTGACATTGATTTAAAACGTAACCAAAGTAGGTCTATATAATTATCTGAAAAAGATACGGCAGCAGACACTAGTTACATGTATGTACATATGCCAGGTCAACATTATCTAGGCTATTTGTGCAAACTGGAAACCACGTAGCGCTGGGGAGGGTGGGTGGGTCAAGGGAAACGTTACAGGGTGGGTGGGTGGGTGGGTCGAAAACGGTCATTTTAAGCGTTACGGGTCTAGAGAAATATTTCACATCTTCTCTTCTTTCCTCGTTTCACATCTTTTTTTCTTCCCATGTTTCGTATCTTCTTTTCTTCCCGTATTTCACATCTTCTCTTCTTTCCTCGTTTCACATCTTCTCTTCTTTTCTCGTTTCACATCTTCTCTAATACAATTATTTCACATCTTCTCTTCTTTTCTCGTTTCACATCTTCTCTAATACAATTATTTCACAGCTTCTCTTCTTTTCTCGTTTCACATCTTCTCTAATACAATTATTTCACAGCTTCTCTTCTTCCCTTATTTCACACCTTCTCTTCTTTTCTCGTTTCACATCTTCTCTTCTTTTCTCGTTTCACATCTTCTCTAATACAATTATTTCACATCTTCTTTTCTTCTATTATTTCTCATCTTCTTTTCTTCCCTACCAATCGAATACTGAACTGAACTTAGGTTAACTTAGGTTATAGTTTCCAGCATTCTATAGCGTTCTAAATTATTAACCATTGCTTGGATATTAGCGTTGCACGTAACCTAAGTTGGATTAACGAAAATAATTCTTGCCAAATGAAGGTGAGATTGATGAAAGTAATTTTTACTAAAATAGGAGAGGGATCGATGGAAAGATTATAGTTTAAATTGGAGCTGGATTGTTAAAATGCTATTTTATTAAAAGCCGGATTGATGCAAAATGGTTGTTGCTCAAATAGAGGAGCAGGTTTTTAATGAAACTAAAATCTTGCTAAATGACAGATGGATTGATCAAATAGTATTTAAAACCTATAGTTTGTCTTTAGCCTTGTCTGTTGAATTTGTCTTGGGACGAGAGCATAAAATGACAGAAATTACAAAAATGATGATTAGATATATATATATATATATATATATATATATATATATATATATATATATATATATATATGCTACTAAGCCAATGAGATTAGACAATTTATCCTAAAAAATTAGCATAGCACACCCTTCTATACAAAACCCGAGAGCCTAATGTCTGTCATCTTTGGTTGGCAATACAAAGTTGTGAGGACAATGAAGTCTACATTGTTAGGTCCCACGACTCTCTACGACTGGTTCTTGTCCTAGGATGGGCTTTTGCCACGGACGGTTGACTTTGGTAGCCTGGAGGGTGACACCTGGTGACAGACGTGTTCTATATAAGGTCTGACTTCAGGGGGCGTCTCTCAGGAGCTTGCTCTTTGTGGTGGTAGCTCTCTCTTGAGCTTGAGCAGATGTTAGTTAAGCTATGGTGAGGCGCTGATGTTCTCGACTGCGGTTGACTGCATGGCAGTCTTCTTGTCAGATGTCTCGTTTAGATTAAGTGTAGTTAAGCTTTCGTTATTTACACCTCGCCTTGGTGTCTTTAGTTAAGTTCGTTCTTCGCCAGCCTGTTGCTGTGTCAAGATGTTGTTCGTACGTTCGTCGCTGAAGAACAATGCCGTCGACGACTTTCCACTGGACTACAGTGTGGTAACTGTATCAGTTCGCTTTCTATGTTGAATTATACCTTTAAACTAGACACGAGTGTTATTAAATCGAGCTGAACTTAGTAGGGACCTTAGCATAGGGGGCGCGGGCTCGTAACAGATGAGGGCCGTCCGGGATTTTTTTCGCATTTTTCGCGGAATTTTTTTGGCGTCGTAACAGATGGGGGCGCGTCCGGATTTTTTTTTCTCCGTTTAGGAATGGGGGCTCGCGAGTTTTTTCACGTTAATTGGAAATTTTGCGTCGTAAGTGGGCGTTTTCGTGAAATTTTGAGAATGTTTAAGGGGCGTGTCAGCTCTATTATACGGTAGATATTCCGTTTGAAATTGTTCATTTGTGGGTTGGCCGTGAAGACAGGTCAATGGCTCTTTATTTCGGAAGAAGTTTCGAGAGTTTTGAGAATTTTGAGGGGCGTGTATGCTCTCGTATACGGTATTTATTCCGTTTTGCATTTTTGAATGTCGAATTTTGAGAGGCGTGTATGCTCTCGTATACGGTATTTATTCCGTTTTGCATTTTTGAATTTCGAATTTTGAGGGGCGTGTTTGCTCTCGTTTACGGTATGGATTCCGGTTTGCGTTTTTGAATTTCGAGTTTTGAGGGGCGTGTCTGCTCATTTTGGCGGTTGAAGTTTTGACGTCGCACTCCGAGGAGTTTTTTTCGGAAGTTTTTCTGGAATGTTGAGAGTTTAGAGTTTTTCGAGAGTTTTTCGAGGAATTTTTCTTGAAATTTGAGAGAATTTTGGAGAATTTAGAATTTTGGGGGCGTGGCAACCAAATTTTGTTCTCTATCGTGCGTTGAGAAATTGAGAATGTCTCCGTGGAAGACTTTAGAGGAGAAATTGGCCTCTGAGACTAAGCAAGTTTCTTTTGGGTTTAGGCACATTTCGTCGGAAAATGTTAAGGAAGGCGTGTCAGTTTATCGGAGTAATTCTGCTTGCATGGTAGATGAGAATTTAAGTAGGCCTATTCAGTCCGAAGGTGTGTTTCGAGTTGACCATCATGTCAGTGGCGATGCGCAGGCAAGGGGACAGATGCACGTGTTCGACGATGCTTTTGATATGTCTGAGTGTAATTTATTTGAAGACAACGACGTGCAGAATGATTCTGTATTGGGTTCGTTGCATGACACGGTGGATGAGGTTGAGTTTGTGCATGATTTGGTTTGTGCTTCTGATGTTTTGGATGCGTCTGTTGACTTAGGCATTTCGTTGGAAGGTGTGTCTGTACTGGACTTGTGTACGAGTACACGGTTGGATGAGCATGGTAGTTTAAGTGCTTTGCATGATTCTTTTGTTGAAGTTGGCTGCCAGACAGAGGCTAACGTGTTGTTGACTGTATGTGATGAGTGTACGTATGAGGTGAACGTATTGTTTGAGGATGTGTTGGATTTTGTGCATATGTTTATGGGTGATGAAGTTGGAAGTTGGTCTAGTTGTTCTGTCTTTGACTTTGTATCACACGGTTTAAAGTTCATGTGGACTAGGAGATTGCCTGTTCAAAGCTTGCATCAGACTTGTTTGAATGTTTTGCATGAGCGTGAAGACAATCGAAGTTGGCTTACAAGTTATATGTCTGACAGATTGTTGGCGGAAATAGGTCTCTTGCGCATGAATGACTTCGTTAGCAATGTGATTGCATGTCGGTATAATGACTTGGAGTGTGAAGATGGTGCGAAATTGTTTGTGCGCAGTAAATTTGATTGGAAGAATTGGTCTCGAGCGAAAGAGAATTCGGTTGCAATGGATGATTTTGATGAGACTGTTGAGTTTGATTCAGGAATGAATTGTGTTGTGCATTCGCCGGTTTTGGTGGTTGATTCGTCGCATGGTAGCGTGAATGAATCTTTGGTGATGCAGTTGAGTGGGACAACTGTTGTGTGTGACACGTCATGGTTGTCTGTTGTCTCGTTGCATGATTGTGCAAGTGAGAAGATGGTTGTGCAGTCTATGGTAACGACTGTTGTCTATGAGAAAAGATGGATGATGGGTTGGTGTTGTACGGTGTCTACGGTTGCACTGTTGTCAATGAATGTTGAGTTATGGGGTCGAATGACTAAGGTGAAAAAGTGTGTCTTGGCTACGCATTGTTTCGTTTGTGAACATGGGTCGAATGAACTTTGTGTTGACTGAGGTTATGGTTCATGTTGATAAGGATGTGAATTTTGCAGGAACGGGGCAGTTGTTGTTGGATGGCATTGTCCGTTTTCATGTGTTTCTAGTTAGTGCAGTGAGAAATACTGTGACTAATTCGTTCGAGGATTATCTGAATGAGCATGATGTTTCGTCAGAGTTATCTGCATGTCAGTTGTGTTGCGTTTACTCGACTGCTTCGAGAGTTATGTTTCAGCCGGTTGGTGTGATGGACTCTTCAGTGAGTGTGAGTGTATCTTCTGTGCATGAAGATTTTGCAGATGTGTTCTGGTCTGTTGTGCCTGAGAGCAGTGATTTGTTTGCTGGTATTTCGTTGCCAGAAGTTGAGTTGAATTGCCATGACGCTAATTCTTTTGTTTTGTCTTGTGAGAGCGGTTCCTTGCAGATTGACGGCATGGAATCGTGGGTCTTCGATGGCGGGAGTCTGCGCTACGACTGTGCGAGGCTTCGAAGAAGGAACGTGAGCGCCTTCGTGGGTCAATGGATGGTGACTACCATCTTGGCTTTGACGGTTTCTGGGACGACTTCGCGTGTGTCCTTCGCGAGTGACGAGTACGATGGCTTGTCGCTTGCGTCCCTTCTGTCGAGCGAGACAGTGTCTTCGCTCTTGGCTCTTTGCGAGTCGGCGTCTTCGATGTTCGCCGTGATGTGTCGTCTCACACTATGGGTTGGCTGTGTGCCATGGTTCTTCAGTTTCTGTCCGTCACTGAAAAGAAAGTTTGCGAAAGATGGCTTGGAACGTTCGCATTGGATGGTTTCGAGAATGTGTTCTTGGAACATTCGGCTTCAATCGTTTCGTTCGATTTCGTTGATTGATGTAGTGTGCAGATTTTCGTTTGGCGATTGATGTGAAAAATTGTAATGACTTTTCGAGTTTCCTAATCCATGTGAAATATTTATGGAAACTTCATTTTTGTTTCGGACTCTTTTTTTCTCGAAATCTTGAGTAGAATGTTTTAGGGGGAACGTACATGTACTTGAACGTTTCGCTTGTATAGTTAACTACATTTTTTCTCTTGTCATGTATTTGTACTTGTCATAATGTCTGATTAGTTATGCGATTCTTTTCTTTGAGTCGTGTAACCTTCTTTCGTGTGCATGCTAGTCAAGTCAGAAACCCTTCTGGTTTCTGCCTTTCGTGGTCGTTCGGGGGTATGTTAGGTCCCACGACTCTCTACGACTGGTTCTTGTCCTAGGATGGGCTTTTGCCACGGACGGTTGACTTTGGTAGCCTGGAGGGTGACACCTGGTGACAGACGTGTTCTATATAAGGTCTGACTTCAGGGGGCGTCTCTCTCTCAGGAGCTTGCTCTTTGTGGTGGTAGCTCTCTCTTGAGCTTGAGCAGATGTTAGTTAAGCTATGGTGAGGCGCTGATGTTCTCGACTGCGGTTGACTGCATGGCAGTCTTCTTGTCAGATGTCTCGTTTAGATTAAGTGTAGTTAAGCTTTCGTTATTTACACCTCGCCTTGGTGTCTTTAGTTAAGTTCGTTCTTCGCCAGCCTGTTGCTGTGTCAAGATGTTGTTCGTACGTTCGTCGCTGAAGAACAATGCCGTCGACGACTTTCCACTGGACTACAGTGTGGTAACTGTATCAGTTCGCTTTCTATGTTGAATTATACCTTTAAACTAGACACGAGTGTTATTAAATCGAGCTGAACTTAGTAGGGACCTTAGCATAGGGGGCGTGGGCTCGTAACAACATGTAGGCTACCAAGCG
>CATKHU010000125.1:0-82866 GCA_949752735.1 Lumbricus terrestris
CCGACAATGATCTTGTGAAACGGGCTTTCTTTCATTTTCGTAGCGAAGGCAAAGGCTAAAGCAAAGGTGAAATACATGGCGTAAATGCCGAGAAACAACGGGTGCGTGGGAAGGAGATAATGGACAATGCTGTTTTCAAAACTCTGCCTCAATCCGACCCTCGTCACAGCCTCAGTTCGCAACATTATCTCTTCTTGTTCGAAAAAGTAGAAGACCAGAAGGCGAAGATAGTATGGCATTGGCAGAAGAAGAATGATCAGACAGAGTCCTACTGTCTTCCAGAACTTGATCCACAGAAAATCAGGGCATATATTGCAGATTCTTTGTTTACAGCAGTCGACGAATGGTCCCACTTCGCGTAGTTCGCAGAAGAATATGGATTTCAGAATCAACCTCCAAAATCCAACCGGAACCTCATCTTCCATGAGAAGTCGCGTGTAATTAACCCCGATCTGGTATTCGTAGATAAAACTACGGAACGATTTTCCATCCAACAACTCACAATTTGATCCAATGGAAAGCCTCTTGCATAAAGATTCCATGAGCATTGGTAGATCACGACCGCTGAATTTCTTTAGATTGACGCGGCTCTTCACATTGTAGAGTTTACGGTCAACTTCATCTTTTGAGAAAAGAATTGTCTTCCGCAGTGGTTCCTTCAATGTCACAACGTATGGAATCTTTTTATTGACCAGTTTTGCGATGGTGGAGAGAAAAAGCAGCGGACCAAAAAGCAAAACCCCGTATCTTATAACGAATAGCATCAGCCACATGAAACGAAGCCACTGGTTGGGGTCATTTAGCTTACAGTCCTTCGTAAGCGTATCTACGGAGCAACAGTTGACCATGAAATCTTACTTCAGCGCCTTGAGACCTCCTGTGGTATTACTGGCTCCCCACTGGCCTGGCTCAAGTCTTACCTTACTGATCGTACTCAAATGGTGATTTGTGGAAACTCCAGAACTCCTTGGGTCTTTGTCAAATATGGTGTCCCCCAGGGCTCTGTTCTGGGTCCTTTACTTTATCTATTGTATACTGCTGACATTCCATCCATATTCTCTAAACACTTGGCAACTGGTCACCTCTATGCTGATGATGCGCAGGCACTTGTCCATGGTCCATCATCCTCTCAGTTTCTTCTTGCTGCCCGCATAGATGCTCTTTCTCGAGATTTGCAGCTTTGGATGTCTTCCAACCGGCTCTCTCTGAATCCAAATAAGACGCAGCTCATTTGGTTCGGCACTCGCCAGCAGCTTCTTAAGCTTGATTTGGCCCTTCTTAAAGAGAGATTTCCCCACTTTACTTTCCAATCAAGTGTTCGAGACCTTGGAGTAGTCCTGGACAGCATGCTTACCTTTGCTCCGCATATTGCCAGTCTCACTTGCTCCTCCTATTTTAATCTCAGGCGGCTTAAGGCCATCCGTCGCTCTGTCTCCTCCTCTGTATTTACTTCAATTGTTCATGCCTTTGTCTGTTCCCGAGTTGACTATTGTAATTCGCTATTGGTTGGCCTTCCTAAAGTTCGTCTCTCCCCTCTTCAGTCTGTCCTAAACTCTGCGGCCAGACTTATAGCCCGGCTTCCTCGCTTTTCTCACATCTCTGCTTTTATGTTTGACCATCTCCATTGGCTTCCCCTTACTGCTAGGATTCAACTCAAAGTGCTGACATTAATCTCCCGGTCATGTACTGGCCGAGCTCCCATGTACCTCCGTGACCTCATTCACCTGCCGACCTCGGCCACTTCTCTTCGCCCACTACGCTCCTTAGATCGGCATGATCTCTTCGTCCCGCGAGCTAGGACTGCCTTAGCTAAAAAACCGTGCCTTTGCTCTCATTGGCCCCGCATTGTGGAACCAACTTCCTCCTTCAACGCGTTCCTCCATATTAACTGGTGGGCCTAATGCCTCATTTCGGTGTCTCAAGACTACCTTTTTCTCTCTTGGTCTAACGTACTGGGAGCGCCTCTGATTGGTGTGCACTGTGAGAGGCGCTTTATAAATTTATAAATACAATACAATACAATACAATACAATACAACAGTATTCGGCGAACTTTGCGTAACCAGATTGATTCGTGATTTCCATGTTACATACCCTCCCTTCCCCAACGATCGACATATTTCCATTTTCTTTGAAGTCCCTCATCAGCAGATTCCGGACCAATTCTACTTTTTGCTCCTCCGGCATCTCTCCAATACATCCGCTGGGAATGTCCTCCAGTTCTACTTCCGTGGAATTTGTTCCGACCGTTAGTGTCATGAGTGATAGAACGCGGTAGTTGAAGGCGAGGGAGAGCAGGATCTGGCCTTGGTAAGTCGACACCCGGGACCAAGTGTCAGCTTTGTGGTAACGAGTGACGTTGGTTGTCATCGGATTGTAGCTATAATTCTTGAATATCAGCTTGTACTCGATCAGGTTCAACATTTCCTCGGTCAATTTCTTCCGTATGATACCGTGCATCAACGGGTTGGCTGCACGGATACGACACCCTCGATTAGCCAGCTGTTGGTCATTTCTACCTGTTGTCTGAGCTTCGGTTGAAAGTAGAAATGCCAATGCTGTTAAGATAATCAGTAGACTGATGGAAGTTGTCTTCATCGTGCACTGTTTCAATTCTCTATAACTTTAGCTTTAGGCCACGAGGTTTACCATAATCACGCTTTCTGCTAGATATTAGTACGAAGTGTTGATTATTATCAAATTCACGAAATTTGCAGCTTCCCGAACCTATACGTCCTTTAAATGTTGCAGAAATGAGCAATAAATCGGAAAGTCAACTTGTCTGGGAAAATAGTTTGATAACATCCGATTTATGTTTATATATATATTTTTATACACTTAATCTTATCAAGCACAAACATTATGTATCATTTTAGACCCATCCGTATATTGCGCACTTGAAAAATGGTATTTTTCGACTCCTGTTGAAACTACATACTTTTTGCCGAACTCTATGCGTACGTACAAATAAGCTTCTTTACCACTCCCATTACAAAGTCAATCAGCTAAAGTCATCTATAAAACACTTATTTTACCATGGGAAATATTTTTATACTGTTACGGTTTACTGTTTAGATCAGATTAGAATTAATTATAATGTGAGCCCTAAAATGCCATCGGGCGACTATAGGATAATGCAGAGTTATAGATACCCTAATGTGGACATCATAAATAGAGATTTACTTTCCCTACGTTCATTTTTGTCGAAATCCCTCCCATACGTGCGCACTCGTACGCAAATCGCCTAAAACCGGTGACCCATCTCCCTGTCCCATAGGCCTATATCTATGAATTATATATATAATTATATATACACTGTGTATATCCATGGGCGCCCGGACATAGGTTCTAGCAGTGTGAGAGTTGGGAGAAAGACGGGGGGCGCAGAATTTGATCCATGCAATGCTGACTATTTCATACGCATTTTGAAAGTCAATTTCAACGAAATTTTACAGCTGCAGCATTCAACGCCAGCAGGTTTGTAGGCCTACATGTATGTCAAAGTCGAATAAAAATTGAGGGCTTTGCTGAGAAAATTTAGAAATGCAACAGATGGCATTACTATTATAATGATTCATATAGTGACTCACAATAAACCACAGGTTCATCAAATAAGACAATGGTTGAAGAGACGGCAGAATTAATAGAGCCAGGAAGCGTAGGCTGCTCTGAACAGCACTTGCAGCTTCTGTAAAAACAGCTTGGATAGCATATTAATGCGGTTAGCCATTCCTACCTATTTACTTACTTGTATCAATTGGCCCATTGTAAGACAACAGTGGCTCAAGCCTTTCATCTCGTTTTAATCAACAGTTACTGAAGGCCAGTAGGCCTACTGTGATTATGTAAATTAGGCTACATCAGAAGTCTCAATAATCAGCACTTAATTCATGCGCTTCAGGCTTCATGCATTTACCCTGCCACCTGAAAGTGCTAGAATTTTCTTGCGCGAATGATGCACAAAAGCATTTATAAACTCAAAATTTAATACTCACAGAGGTTTACAGTCGCCAAACCATTTTTCTATAACTAGCCTACATAGCCAATCACAATCTTTATCGTGTATCGTATGATGCATGCCATATGGAATACGATGTATGGAGACCCAAGTGGAAAATTTTCAGTGGTGGGTCGGGACTTTACTTCTGCCCGAAAAAACAACAAAAATATATCCCCATGCAGTAGGCCTAATTGGCGTCCTGGACTTATAGGCCTAGTCATTCGTATCTCACCACAACAGGAACTAGTTTCTGTTTTTGTGTCCCGCCCTGTTGAGAGGGGCAAAAAGTGAGTGACAAGGACCTGTGTACTATTAAGGCCCGGGCTGAGTCTACAAAGTTTATGGTTTGCACCTTTAAAAATGGAATATTATTGACACACAAGGGCGGACACAGAAATTTCCGATGGGGAGGGCCAAAATTTTGGGTCTTGGTCCGGGAAACCGGGAAAAAATTTCGTCTTCTATCCGCCGAAAAAGTTGATGACCTTTTTTTTTTTAGTCATCAACCTGAAATTTCCCCAAAACATGCCTTTTCTATCCGCCAAAAAAGTTAATTTTTTTTTTAGTCATCGACCTGGAATTGTCCCAAAAAGACCAAAAAGATGCCTTTTCCCATTCGGCCTCCACCCAAAACACTGATGACCTTCTTCGCCACTGCGCGGCACGGACATACGGAGCTACTCGCGGGGGGGCAAGTCAACTTTTCGGGACAGAATACCTGGTCTAAAATAAAGAAATTTCTAAATGGGGGGGCCATGGCCGGATTGCTCCCCCCCTGGATCCGCCCCTGTTGACACACAACTGCAATAAATTTAAGCTTCGAAATAACAACTGAAAAAATAATAAATCCTTGTCTTATAGGTAAATAGCCCGCATTCCTATTAGGGCCTATTTTTTCATTTTCTCATGAAGCTTCAGACAGTTTAGGAGCCCAATGTCACAAAAACTGTGAAATCCTGTGATTTTCGGCACTTGCGTGATTTTGGGCAAATTTACAAGCAGGCGTGATTTCATTGCAAATTTTTCGCGAAATTCGCACTTTTTGCTGTTTAAGTGAATTTTGAGCATTTTCCCATGAATTTCTGCTATCCCATCCAATGCCCATTGAGGTTTGTGAGCTGGGAGCTGAAGGCCTACTACTACAGTTCGGGCAATTGTGGAACAGGGAGATCATGCAGCATGCTACTGAGAGTTGAGCAAGTTTGTATAATTTTTCCCTGGCACGTATTTGCCCAAAAAAGAGCAATGCCCGAAATTCTGGAAGGGGTACTTGCCTCTTTGACTCCCCCTCCTGCACCTATGCTGGTTGCTTTAAGGCAACGAGACATTATTTAATAAACTAGACCAGTGCTGTCCAACGTGCGGCCCGCGGGCCGCATGCGGCCCGCGGAGAGATTTCAAATGGCCCGCCAGAGCATGCTAAATTCTTCCACTGTGTATAAAATGAAGTAAAGGACAAAGTCTAGTCGAATTCAAAGTTTTTTAATTGAGATATTGCGATGGTTTATGGGGATTGAGAAGCCACCGGAAAAGCCAACTCGACAACTAACCAATAGCCTATCTTCTTTCTTTCTCGTGGTTAGGTTGTCGTAGTCTATAAAAAGACTCACAAACGACTTCTTGTTTTGAACAATTTGTATCCCTGCATTCAACTAAACTGACCTCGCGTACCGTCCAAACCGTTCACTTCTAGTCAGTTTCTGAGGTGTGTAGCCTACAGCGTTTCAGCATGTCAGTGAGTAGACTAGCTGCAACAGTTCCTTTCGAGAGATTGTCCAATTGGAAATCTGAGGCTGAGGGTTTAAGGAAAACTACCAATAAGAGTCCATGGATAGAACCGGTGAACCATCTTTGGCTCATTCTCTGCCGACGACTATGACTGTTCCTTAGACGGAATTGACTGGTTTCGGCTCAGCCACAGGGTGGAGATGAACAAAAAGCTGTAACAGGGAGATAAAATGAAGAGTTGAGTTTGTCAGACCGTGGCTGCCAGGCTGGGCTACAAACTTAAAATCCAGCTGAGCGCTCCTAATAATTTTGGGGCTGATCTATAATCAAGCATCGTATTATATTATACTGTTCAATTATACATTACAATAATTTCATAAAACAGTTAAAAATTATGAGTAAATATTTTGGCGATGCCTTTGAGCTCATTGTTGCGGCCCTCGGCTTCAAAAGTATTGCTTCTGCGGCCCACTGGGCCAAAAAGGTTGGACAGCACTGAACTAGACTATACATATGCGAGGCCTATTAGGCTAAACGGCGGAGCTTTTTTTACTTCACAGTAAGAAGGTATCTCCGTATAGTCTATGAGGAAACATAAGTCGCTAAAGGTCAACCTAAAATAACCTTTGCAGAATTAACCAGTCAAAACTAATTAATTTTACACCAAATGATCAGGACTACTATCATTCACGATTATAATTTTTCTAGATTATAGAAAGCTATGCAAATATATTGTCTAAATATTGGTCTAGATTATTATGAAAGGTATATGGATGATGTCTGAACAGACTCTTGCCAATCTATTGTCTTAATTGTCTGAATATAAGTCACTTTATTCTCTTTTGTACAGTGAAGAATAGCAGTGATTATCATACAACGGGCCTACTAAGACAGCTTGTTATATTAATAGTAGGCCTTATTCGAGTAACCTCAAGCTGTCATTCTAAACGGACAGCTTTCTTACGCATCATGGGCCAACAACAGCCTATAGTCATAGCCTATAGTTAAATCAATAGCAGTTTAAGTTTATGCACAGACTTTTATCCTTCGATTGTCTTTTGACGTCTAGTAGAATATAAAAAGTCGTACTGAAAGCAGCTTTATATCCTTTAGAAGATCGGCCGAGTACTTGTTCAGACGCCTGCTTGTCTGTTAAGTTTGAACCGAAGATGATGCTACTTCATTAACCAACCAGGTCTTTTTCAGTTTCAGTGACGTCATCAGTGAACTTTGTGGTTGTTTTTGGGTGCTGTGTTGTGCTCTCTTTAAACTGCGTCTCACGTGACTCGTATTCGTTCGTCGGAACGGTTGTATCGTTGTTTCTACTGTTCTCTTTTGTGATTAACTTCGTAGGCCTATACTCTTCATTCCAATGTTTATCGAAATCCTTTGGTAAGATTATTACGATGTCTACCTTTACACGTTTCTCAACTATTTCCTGATCTTTAAGCATCAGTTTTGCTTGTTCAAATGTCTCCCCTCTTTTCAGTTCTGTACGCAGAATTTCTTCAGGTCGGTCATCCTTGTTATTCTGTTCTGTTTTTGTGCGGTCGCACTTGATAAGAAAGCTTTCATCAATACTAGAGACCGTCTTCACTTCATTGACGTCTTCTTCAGAGTCAGCCACTGGATTTTTCGACACAATATATGCATCTCTGCCCTCTGACCCTTCTTTTTCCTTTCTTTTCTGCATCTCGAAACAAAAATCTTTCATCGGCCAGACCTGGTTGAAATTCATGACGACCTCGTCCAGCTTGTTGGAGAAGCTGACAGACTTGGTATCGATATCTGGCTCCGGTGGTTTTACAAACGTATCCAATAGCCGCGGCACCAGTCCTACGGCAAGGGCAGCGATTGGCTATTTTTGTAAAGGATTTCAGAGCAGATAAGAGACCATGATATACGGGTCCGGGTACACCGGCCACCTTGATGTGACAAACTTCATCAAAGAGTTTTTTGGGGATTCGAGGCACATCTTCTTTGTCGACAAATAGAATGAGATCGTTAATAAACCAGAAGTGAGGCATACCCTCAGCGATGTTATCTTGTTGCTCATGGTTCCCTTGCTCGATGAGTTCTTGAGATTTGAACCCGGTGTTCTTCTGCAGATTGGACGGCAGCCTTGTCACATCTGATAGTTTCTTTACGCGATCCTTAACGATGTTAAAGAGAGCCTTATTCAGTTGTAGATATTTCTTCTCGACGTTGTTGAAACTATCAAAGGCATAGACGAGCATAAGCATGATTAGAGCGGTGTACTTGAGCAGGGCACCAGCGTTGACGATGACACCCATCATCGTGAAGATCACTATATCAACGAAGCAACCAATGCACTCGGACAGAATGATCAGAATGGAATACATGGCAGCGACGCAGAACATCGCGGTACATGAATGAACTACAATTTCCCATAATCCCGATACCCAATTCTGCAGTTTTGTCATCGACCAAATCGTTGGCGTTGTCGTACTGCTGGATGATTGATCTGTTATCTTTTGGTTGACGTTTTTCATCATGTCAACCTCAGAATCAGTATTTATTGTCGATTGGAGCTTGCCTCGTTTATGTCTACCAATTTCCGGATCATTCGATTTTCTGGCATTGTTGCCATTCTGGTCGGAGACATGGAATAAGTTCCAAAAGGTTTTTATCTCGAACAGCCGTTGACTTCTTTCCTTCTCTGGAACAAAGTCAGACAGGCCTATCCATCTTTGCAATAAAGACGGATTTTTTCCCATATTTGCATCAGATTTAGACCTAAGTCTGTCTAGGATTGACGTATTCGAACAGAAAAACATTCGTATTGTCAGATAGATTGTGGGTATACAGTAACCGACAGAAACGAGGCATGTAATGGGCACAACAATTGGCCAATAAATGAATACGATGAAGATTGCAAATATACCAAACGCCTCAAAAGGCCAAATTACATTCGAAACTAACATATGTAGAACTCCGACCAATGAGAGATTACGAAGACTGTCAAAGCTGCCAACAATGATCTTATGAAACGGGCTTTTTTTCAACTTCGACGCGAAGGCAAAGGCTATAGCAGTGGCGAAGTAGATTACGTAAATACCGAGAAACAACGGGTGCGTGGGAAGGAGATAATGGACAATGCTATTTTCGAAGCTCAGCTTCAGTTCCATCTTCGCCACAGCTTCATTTCGCGACATCACCTCGTCTTGTTCGAAGAAGTAGAAGACGAGAAGGCGAAGATAGTATGGCATTGGCAGAAGTAGAATGAGCAGAATGAGTCCGACAGCCTTCCAGAACTTGATCCACGGAATACACTGTGTGCTCGAGCACAACTTGCACATGCTCTGTTTGCAGCAATCGACAAATGGTCCCACTTCGCGCAGTTCGCAGAAGAGCACGGATTTCAGGATCAGCTTCCAAAATCCAACCGGGACCTCATCTTCCATGAGAAGTTGTGTGTAATTGACTTCGATTCGGTATTCATAGATGAAACTGCGAAACGGTTTTCCATACAACAACTCGCAATTAGACCCGATGAAACTCTTCAGTTTGCATACAGATTTCATTAGCTTCGGTAGATCCTTGCATTCACGATTCTTTAGATTGACGCTTTTCTTTTTGAAACGATCAAGGTCACCGGTATTTTTGGAGAGCAGTATTGTCTTCTGTAGTGGTTCCACTAATTTCACAACGTATGGAATCTTTTGATTGACCAGCTTTGCGATGGTTGAGAGGAAGAGCAGAGGACCGAAAAGAAAAACCCCGTATCTAACAGCGGTTATCATTAGCCATATGAAACTAAGCCACTGGTTGGCATCATTTAACTCGCAGACCAGCGCAAGCGTATGCGTGTCGACGTAGCAGCAGTTGTCTGTGAATTTGGCGTAGCCAGACTGATTAGCGATTTGCATGTTACATACCCTCTCTTCCCCAACGATCGACATATTTCCATCTTCTTTACAGTCCCTCATCAGCAGCTCCCGGACCAATTCCACTTTCTTCTCCTCTGGCAATTCTCCGATACATCCGCTGGGAAAGTCTTCCAGTTCTACTTCCGTGGAATTTGTTCCGGATGTCAGCGTCATGAGGGAGAGAACGCCGTAGTTGAAGGCGAGGGAGAGCAGGATCTGGCCTTCGTACGTCGACACTCGCGACCAAGTGTCAGCTTTGTGGTAACGAGTGACGTTGGTTGTCATCGGATTATAGATGTAATTCCTGAATGTCAACTTGTACTCGATCAGTTTCAACATTTCCTCGGTCAATTTGTTCCTTATTTTACCGTGCATCAGCGGGTCGACTGCACGGGTGCGACATCCTGGATTAGAGAGCTGATGATCATGTCTACCTGTTGTTTGAGCTTCAGTTGAAAGAAGAAATGCCAACAGTGTTAAAGTTATCAGTAGACTGATGGAAGTTGTCTTCATCTTGCACCATTTCGTTTCTCTATAACTGTAGCTTTAAGAGGTTTATCACAGTTATTCATGTCAGTTATTACTAGGAAGTGTAGCTAACTTACAAAGGCACGAAATGTGTAGCTTCCTGTACCCTGTCGTGGCCTTTACATATTGCAGATATATGGCCAACATATCGGTCATTCAACTGCGCAAAATGATCCTATAAGCATCATATTTATCTGGTACTATTACAACTGAAACTGTTATATTTTCTAAAGCAGCCATGCATAATTCATCCATTCACACGTGCCAGAAACACACACACACACACACACACACACACATATATATATATATATATATATATATATATATATATATATATGCATGCATGAGCGTTCACGGGTAAAGTCTGGAGTTTTATTCGTTTATACGAAAATTAGACAAATCCGGGTTACCCAGTTACACCGCATTACATGTCGAATCGCATTAAAATAGAAACAGATAAAGCTAATGTTCACAGAACTATGTCACTTCTGGCAGACAAAAATAACCCTCGGACTAAATTTTTAAACATCATTTCCTGGTATAAGCTAAGTTAGAGCAAATGGACGCAGTGTTTAATCTTGGCATCTCTAGGATTGAAAGTTTCCCCAAAATGGCATCCCTCCACAGAAAATTAACAAAATTGCAATTGTTCCTAGTTGCTTTTTACATTCTAATATTATATCGACTGTCATAATATACTGTGTCAATATTTACTATTGCAAGTTGTTATGATGTTATTTACTATTTGCTGTTTACTAGCTTTTTTACAACTCTTACCAAGTTAAGCAAGAGGTTTGACATTTCTTTTAGCATTTTTACTTTTATTCACGTGTTTAGTTGATGTAATTGTCTCTATGTAAACATATAGTCCGAAAAATTAAATATCGAGATATTCATCCCTTAGGGGCTTCCTTGTTAACATGATGCATGTTATTATGATTAATTGGTTGATGGTTACAATAAAATATTTTATTGAAACCTCTGGTGATATAATGTGCGATCTGCAATTCTTATTACCATCTAAACTACCGTGGCTTGTTTGGAACCTGTTTGGTGGGAATAAGCCTCAGATAGCGCTACCGTATGCTACTTCCAACCTGCCTTTTTCTTACTTTCATGGTCCTGAGTGTTAGACCTTCTGATCCTATTGTAATTGATGGCACTAAGAACACAAATCACGAATTAACCATGATGAAGAGAACCACCTTATAGTCTGAATGAGTCCAATGGTGGGTATAATCATTACTGATAGATGTTGGCATGTGTGATGACATAAAATTCTATAATACATGGCCCAGATATTCAAGTACTTATAAAGTTGTCGATCAGTTGCTTGAATTCTTTGACAACCTTAACCCTCAGGCTACCAAGGGGGTAGTGGCTATCACCCTTAGCTTTTTGCATCCCAAACTCGTTTCGTACAGAATAAAAATGTTGCATCTTAGGTAGCTGTAGAGGGTTCATTTACATACATTTTGAGGTAAAAATCGTTCAAACGTGATGCCCGATATACCAGAAGTACCAGATGGAGGTGATGGATACTACCCCCTTAAATTATCGACTTATCCTTGACTTATTGTAGAGAGAAACAGATTATGTCATTCTATAGAGGGAATGTGGGGCTATTTTCCCATGCTTACTAATTTGTCATTTGATAACTGGAAGTGCTCAAAATAAATAAAAATGTGTTACAGTAGGTGATATTTTATCACAACGCAAACCAGGCGGCCCAGGGCATTCTATTAATGATTTCGTAACTGACTTTGACAATCCTTTGTTACATGTTTCCAATTTGAATAACCGGGTCGTTTTTAGGATTTTACGTTATAAAGAGCGATCACAAAAAGCGATTTAAAAACCAGCGAGTGTACAAAATAGCTACAGCAATTCAGCTATGTATTGTATGCATTGCCAAATATTTAATGTAATATACATTGTAATAAATTTGTAATACTACACTTGAAGACTCACAGTATTTGCACTTTCACGAAGATAGTCGAATATTAGTTGATTAGTCTAATCGACGACGATGTACTTAATTATTTCTGCAGTTTCTTTGCAGATTCTTCGAGATGTATATGGTATCTGTCCTGCGATATACATGTACTGCACATTCGATCTTCATCTGCTTGTGTTCTGTTCCGTCCTCAGTTCATCGATGGATTTCCAGATGGTCGGATGATTGGCTCCAATTAATTCGATGAACCCTCGATGCCATCCTTCAAGTCTTCAACTGAGTTGTTGGTTCTCTGTAGATCCTGTAAAACCGCATCGAAACAGTTCCAAAACGCATAACGGAACAATGAAGCACTTCACCCACCTCTGCCGATCCAGTTGTCTTCAAAATAGTTGATTAGGTCTCGAATGATAACATAATCATCGGTGAAGAATCCTGATTCCATGAGATCATCAAAGACAGTAACCACATCAGTTGTTGGTACGAAGGCAAGCGATGGAATCTGCCTTATCAGCAATTCAAATTCTGGATCAGCTGGTAACAGTAGGGCCTTATAAATACCTTTCCCGAAGTGCTTCGTTTGATTGAATTTTTCCAGATGCATTGACCCATTTGTTTACGAAGAAAAAATGTATTGGATTATACTGTTAAACATCAGGATGAATAGTAGGGATATAGGCCAATCTTCACTTGTCATATACAGCAGGGACTGCGCTCTAGCGCCTATCGGCCAACAGTAGTGCAGTTAAATCAATAGCAGTCTAAGTTTCTGCATGCGCCGACTCTAATCTTGAATGAACTTTGTTTATTGCACACACACACACACACACACACACACACACACACACACACACACACACACACACACACACACACACACACACACACACACAAGTCAAACAGTATAAACGTGACTCAACAAACAGAGTGCAAAAGGAATCAGGAAAAGCTAACAGCTTATACAACCCTGACCTCTAGCTCCAAGACTATTTTTAGTGCAAGTTAATATTAATACTTAATTATTACTTAATTAATTAGAACATAACCGAAAGTAATAGGGATAAACATACAATGCAATAATAATAATAAGAAGAAGACTTTCGACTTTTCTTTGTACGAATCTAGTAGAATTGGGAAGTCTTCCTAAAGGCAACCTCATTTCCTTTAATTATTGATCAGCCACGTACATTTTCAGACGTCTGACTGTCCACTACATGTTAAGCTTGAACAGAGGCTGCTGCGCTACTTGATTAAGCAACCCACTGTCGTCTGTTTCAGTTGCAGTTACGACATCTTTTAATTTTATAGTTTTTCTTGTACAAGGTGTCGTCTTTTCAGTAACCTGCGCCTCTAGTATTTTCGTCGGAACGGTTACTTCGCCTTTTTATACTGTTTTTTGCGTGTGATAAACTTCGTCCACTCGTCATTCCAATGTTCATCGAAATCGCGTGGCAAAATTATTGCGATGTCCACCTCTTCACGTTCCTCCGCTCTTGTCTGATCTTGAGGCAGCAGTGTTTCTATTTCAGGTTGGTCTCTCTTGTCGTTCTGTTCTGTTTCTGTGCTGTCGCACGCACCGAGGAGAGGAATACCTTCCTGAATAGCACAGACCGTCTTCACTTCATTGACGTCATCTCTTGAGTCAGTCACGGGATTTTCTGACACAATGGACGCACTTCTGCCTTCTGACCATTCTTTTTCCTGCATCTCGAAACAAAAATCTTTCATAGGCCAGAACTGGTAGAAATTCATGACAACCTCGTTTAGCCTGTTCGAGAAGCTTACCGTTCGAATGTCTATATCTGACTTCGGCATTTGTATGAACGTCTTCAAGAGCAGCGGCACCGATCCTCCGGCAAGGGCAGCGATCGTCTGGGTCGTCGAAGACAGTCCATTAGCAGATGCGAAAGACAGGATGGCAAGAAAGACGAAAATCACAAAGACGGCCATCTTTAAGAACGATTTGAGCGCAGAATAGAGACCCAGATATACGGGGCCAGGCACACCGGTCACAGCGATCTGACAAACTTCATCAAAAAGTTTCTTTGGAATTCTAGGCACATCTTCCTTGTCGACAAACAGAATGAGATCGTTTATGAACCAGTAGGGAAAAATCCCATTCGCAACGTTATCTGGTTCCTGAAATTTCCTTTGCTCGCTGAGGTCTTGAGATTTGAACCCGATGTTCTCCCGCAGCAGAGATGGCGTGCTTGTATTTTCTACTACTCCAGTGACTCGGTGTCTAACGATATTGAAGAGAGCCTTGTTCAGTTTTAGGTACTTCTTCTCGACGTTGTTGAAGCTGTCGTAGACGTAGACGAGCATAAGCATGGCTAGAGATACGTACTTGAGCAGGGCATCAGCGTTGACGATTACACCCATCAGCGTAAAGGCGACGATCTCAACAAAGCAACCGATGCATTCGGATAGAATAATCAGAACGGAGTACATAGCAGCGATACAGAACACTGCCTTAGGCCTACATATGCGACGCAGAATTGGACAAAAAGTTTTGGTCGTCGTAAATGATGGCGCTTCGAATGCCCATTGCCATGTTATATCCTTGTCGTTTTTCACTATGTCAATATCGGAGTCAAGAGTTAATATCGAGCTGCGTGTGCGGCGTGAATATTTAGAATTTTCAGGATCGTTTGCTTTTCTGGCATCGTTGTCATTCTTGTCGGACACATGGAACAACTTCCAAAAGGTTTTGATCTCGAACAATTGTTGGCTTCTTTCCCTCAAAGGAATAAAGACAGATATCCACCTTTGCCACATCTTTGCGCCATATTCATACTTAAGTCTATCCAGAATTGTCATTCTCGAATAGAAAAACATTCGTATTGTCAGATAGATTGTGGGTGTGCAGTAACCGACAGAAACGAGGCATGTAATTGGCAAAACGATTGGCCAATAAATGAATACGATGAAGATTGCAAAAATCCCAAACTCCTCAAACGGCCAGATCACATTTGAAACTATCATATGCAGAACGCCAAACCACGACAAATTACGAAGATCGTCAAAGCTGCCGACAATGATCTCCAGAAGCGACCTTTTTCTCATTTTCAACGTGAAAGCAAAGGTTAAAGCAGTGGTAAAATAGATGGTGTAAATGCCGAGAAACAACGGGTGCGTGGGAAGGAAATAATGGACAATGCTGTTTTCGAAGCTCAGCTTTAACCCCATCTTCGTCACAGCTTCTGTTCTCAACATCACCTCTTCTTGTTCGAAAAAGTAGAAGATGAGAAGGCGAAGATAGTATGGTGTCGGTAGAAAGAGAACGAGCAGACAGAGTCCGACCGCCTTCCAGAACTTGATCCACGGAATACACGAGCACAACTTACACATGTTCTGTTTGCAGCATTCGACAAATGGTCCGACTTTGCGTAGTTCGCAGAAGAACACGGATTTCAAAATGAATTTCCATATTCCAATGGGGACCTCATCTTCCACAAGAAGTCGCTTGTAATTTACCCTGATCCGGTATTCGTAGATAAAACTACGGAAAGGTTTCCCATCTAACAACTCGCAATTAGATCCGATCGAAAGCTTCCTCCTGCATAAAGATTTTATTAAACAAGGTAGTTCGCCATAACGGATGCTCCAGTGCGCTAGATTGACTCTTCTTTTCACTTTGAAGTCTTTAATTTCAGCTTCATCTTTGGTGAGCAGAATTTTCTTCCGTAGTGGTTCCTTCAATGTCACATCGTATGGAATAGTTTTATTTACGAGTTTTGCTAGAGTGGAGAGGAAGAGCAGAGGACCGAAAAGCAAAACCCCGTATCTAACAGCGGTTTGCATGAGCCACATGAAACGAAGCCACTGGTTGGCATTATTCAGCTCACAGACCAGCGCCAGCGTATGCGTATCGACGTAGCAGCAGTTATCGGTGAACTTGGCGTAGCCAGATTGATTCCTGATTTGTTTGTTACATACCCTACCTTCCCCGACAATCGACATATTTCCATCTTCTTTGAAGTCCCTCATAAGCAGCTGCTGCACCAATTCCACTTTCAGCTCCTCTGGCAACTCTCCGATACATCCGTTGGGAATGTCCTCCAGTTCTATCTCCGTGGAATTTGTTCCGGATGTGAGCGTCGTGAGTGAGAGAACGCCGTAGTTGAAGGCGAGGGAGAGTAGGATCTGACCTTGGTAAGCCGACACCCTCGACCAAGTGTCAGCTTTGTGGTAACGAGTGACGTTGGTTGTCATCGGATTGTAGCTGTAATTCCTGAACGTCAACTTGTACTCGATTAGTCTGTACATTTCCTCCGTCAATTTGTACCGTATTTTACTGTGCATCAGCGGGTCGACTGCACGGATACGACACCATGGATTAGACATCTTGCGGACATTTCTACCTGTCACCTGAGCTTCGGTTGAAAGTGGAAATGCCAACGCTGTTAAGATGATCAATAGATTGACGGCATTTGTCTGCATCTTGCCTTTTCCCTGTCTCTATTACTATAGTTATTAGGCGCTTATCACAATCGCAGTTTCTCTCAGTTAACAGTGGGAAGCGCAGCTAACTTAAAAGTCGCGATATTTGTAACTTCCTGAACCCTACTGGTCTTTAAATATTACAGAAATGATAAACAAATCGTGGGAAGTCAATTTCGCTGGGCAAATAGCTTGGTAGCAGAACTCGAGATTCGTATTTAGATAGGCCATTATTTAATTTTCTATGGCACAAGCGTTATATAATAGATTTATGATTTTATATATAGGACAAACTGTGTACTCCAAGATATTTATTGGCTCATTAGCACATTGAATCTAGAACGCCGTAGCAGGGCTGTTTTTAAGGAATTTTTTGAACTGCACATCCTCTTCTCTCACTTTTCATCATCCATGGTAAATTACTTTCATTCTGAGGAAAATGACCTATTTTTAGTAGTTTTAACTGCATGGAACGTGACGGAAGTGCTTCTACAACTGCACGAATCCATTTAGAACTGCACATTTTGTCTAGAACTGCACGTTAAAAAAGCCGTAGAGGGAGCACTTGGAGGTCCCTGGAAATTTCACTCCTATTTTTAATATTGACCCCTTAGGCCTTTACCAACAATTAAGTTGTAAATGAATTTTAACTTAAAATCTAGCGACACTTTAGACATGATGTGATTGAAGTTTAAACTTCGTGCCATTGATTTAAAACTTTGAAACCGAAATAGCCTGTAGCCTAATCCAAAGAAGATATAACCTGCAGATACAGGGCAATTTCAGATCAGCGTATTTGTTCTCCTGTTTGTGTAGGCTAAATTTGAAACTGCTGTTCAAATTGTTTGGATCTTTGAGTTTTACTGTAGGAACAACATGGTAATTTTCCTTGGTTTCTTGACGTCGATGAGCCACTATTTAGCATATTTTTACTTATTGGACATGAATTTCAATTTTAAAAAAGTAATGCTCAACAAAATCTCAGCAATATTTGTATAAACAATTATCGAAATGATTTATTATTAATGAACAATTTAGTCCGTGAAACTTTCAGCAGTGGGTAAAACTTTTACTCTGATGTAAAACTTTTTAAAATTTAAAATATAAACGTTATTTATATTTATAAATAAAACACTGTATGTTTTAGGTTTGCTGTCAAACTCTACTTTTTCTTTCTAAGCATATTTGTATATATGGGCAATTCCACCGTCACTGACGTAACATTCAGACAGAAATTTTGCAACGTTTTTAATTCTAGCACACTATGATATCAATGTTTTGCCAAATTTTTTAAGCCAAATTATTTAACTATATAATCCTTCTTAAAAGTCAAAAAAGACTTGGCTGGAAATATTTATGGGTATTTTAAAAACAGTTTTTGTGTATCGTCACTGACGTAACACAATTTGGACATCAAAATTATTGTAACTCATGTTCGCATCAAAATCTTCTGAAATATGACTGCAAAAATTTTATTAATGTTTTTAAAATTATTAGTAGCCTACAGGTTGTGGCATACATAGAAAGTTAAATTTTTTATCCAGCAGTCATAATGTCATAATTTCAGTGGTGCCTAGATGTCACTGACGCATCATTCAAATGTCACTGACGTAACGCTTCTGAAAAGACAAACATTAATTGCAGTAAATTTACTAGCCATGGTTCACAAGTACATGTATGCAGGAATGCTTTAAAAATTATCCAGTGTTGTTGGATACTGCAAAGTGTTCACTGAGAGTGAAGAAGCCCTACTGTTTATCATTATTGACTTCATATTCACAAATGCCTTTGCATTTCCATAAGTTGGCACTCCGAGATAGTTGGCACTTCCGATGCTCCTGTTCGCAATCTTGGTGTAATGTTTGACTCGCATCTCTCCTTCTCTAACCACATCTCTAGCCTATCGCGCTCCTGTTTCATGCACATCCGGGACCTCCGACGCATCCGACCCATGCTTGATTTCAAAACTGCTTCCACAATTGCTACGTCCATCGTCCACTCAAAGCTTGACTATTGCAACTCCCTGTTCTTAAACCTTGATTCCACACAACTTAAGCGCCTCCAACTCATTCAAAATTCTCTAGCTAGAGCCGTCACCAGAACACCCAGACATCATCACATCACCCCTGTCCTCAAGTCTCTTCACTGGCTGAAAATCCCAAAGCGAATCCACTTCAAAGTTCTCTCCTTAACTTACAACTCTTTACAATACTCCCAGCCCAGTTATCTTCGCGAACTCTTCACCATCCAGCCTACCCGTTCTACCCGATCATCCGCCTGCCTTACACTTTCTTGACCCCCGGTCACAAGTCATCTCAAGTTCTCCAACCGAGCCATATCCATCTCAGCACCACGCCTTTGGAATGATCTGCCTCCTGAATTCCGATCCTTTTCAGTCCCTTCATCATCATTTCTAATCACACACCACAACCTTCCTCAGGCTCCTCTATCCATCACACCTCGGGCTTTTCATTCGAAACTTAAGACACTCCTTTTCACGATCTCTTACCCTATCTCAACTGATCCTCCACCCTCCGATTCCCGGCCCAGACGACACCCACCTTAGTAGCTGTTCCGCCCCTCTGATCCTATGGTAACTCGACCCGGACCACCACGGACTACTCTAACGGACAACCCTTCTAACACAACGCATTTGATCCTGATCCTATGGTAACTCGACCCGGACCACCACGGACTATTCTCACGGACAACCATTCTAACGCAACGCAGCGCTCGTGAATAAGCTGGTGCCCCGCGCTTGGCTTTCGAGTGGCGCTTTAGAAATTTCGAGTTTACGATTACGATTACGATAGTAGTTCATGGACTGACTGAATCGACAGTTCGATTGCTGTCTGGCAGTGTAGAAGGCAACTTTTTGAAATCAACCCGACACTTGTAGCAACATACATTATGATCTTTTACACTCACTGAAACAACATGTTTTGGACTCAATGAAGCAAATTTTCATGTTCCAATCATTGACTGCAGGCTTTTAATCTCGAACGTATGCCTCCATTAGTGTCATCATCAAAAAGTTTTATTTTATACACTATCACATGTGCCATTCATCTTCACAAATATTGCATAGTTTTTCTTTCCCAGCAGCTCATGTGAAACAATATCACTTTCTGTCCATTAATCTACATCATTATGTACTTTTTATCTGCAATTAGACCTGGGAGTGACTTTGGTCAGCTAATCTGACCCCACTTGACCCTAAAATGACTTGAGGTCGACTTGAAGTCGACTTCTCGACGTCAAAACGACTTGATCCGACTTGGCAGAAAAACAACCGACTTCCGACTTGAAGTCGACTTCTGACATGGTACTAGCCATTAGATTAGGTCTATGCACGGCAACTAATGCAAGAAGTCAAGCCAATTTTTCCTGCAAGCATTAATTTCATATAGGCCTTGTCCTACCAATGAGTAATGAGACCTCAACACTTCATTGATGCATGACTTTGTTAAAGTGTTATTAAGCCCATTTCATACTGTTTGTGTTTCCGATTGAATAGTTTTGTGCTTTCGGCCAACTGGTAGCCTAGACAATTTGACAGCAAAATTATTAGGCCGATAAATTTTAGCTTGTCAATTGTCTGTGATTATTCAGATTACACTAGTCATTATTATTATCTTTATTATTAATATTAAATAAATTTGTAAGGCGCGCAAGGTCTAAGATAAAATGGCGGACCTCGGACTGGTTGCACTGAATTGACGTGTTATGATAAGTCTAGTTTGTAATTCTGTTTTCATAATTATTTGGCCACTAACATCATTCCGCAACTTAGCAAATAGCATTGCAAGCGCATCATCCTACAGTAGGCTACTACAGCTACTAGGCCTACGCACTGACAGAAAAGTATTTCGTTGTCCAATTGGCCCTTCAATAGTTTTTCCGTCTGCAGACAACTGCAAATGCAGCGCACCAAAGTAGCGCCAAACTATCGATTTATTATTATAGGCCTTGTAGATCCAGCTTTCTTTGCGCCGAATTCACTGACCACTAGAAGTTCACTGATTGCTTGGTAAGCACACGTGCTAATATTTTAGCAACATTTTGTTTCACCATTTTAATTAAGCGCATGCCTAAGCGTGACGTTTAAGCATAAAATTACAAATTACATGAATAGATCGGCAGACGGCAGTCTGCACGATAGTCTACCGGCAAAATAATCAGTAAGCTTAGTCTCTGTTTAGCAAAGGCCTCATTCATTCTTGTATACACACTAGGCAGCAAAAGCTGCTTAAATGTTGCCATGATCATTGGTCTGAAGTGACAAATTTAACTGTGTTTGTGTCTCAAGTCGGTTTAAATCGACTTGTGGTGAAAAAACTTCAAGTGACTTCTCTCTATAAAATTCGACTTGGGGTCAGTTGCGGTGAGCAGAAACGACCCGACCCGACTTAGTATGACGAAGTCGACTGGAGTCGACTTATTGGAGTCGACTCCCAGGTCTATCTGCAATGCTATGCCAAAGTTTGTTGTTAAGAAGTTCATGAGAGCAACCATCTTTGGAGTACTTTTGAAAGATTATCTTGGGTCGAATAACTGCTTTTCCTATAATATTGCTGAGCAGATAAGAAACTCTTGAAGTTGCTGCATGATCTGATTCAGTTGGGGTGACGACATTTTAAACATTTGACGAAGGCTGTGCATTGTTCATTTTGTAGATTTCTTCCTGTTTTTGTCCCACTAGTTGCCATTATTGTTGCTAAGTACTCAGCATTCTTGTGCATGATGGCCTGCAGCTTACTCTTGCTACTTCTTCATGTGACACATTCGTGTTAGCTCAGTTCCAGTTTTTTGTGACGTGTCTCACTTTGTGTGCAAAAGCAAATCACTAGTTTGGTTTACTGTGATGATAAAAAATTGATGAAGATGATGATGATGATTATAATGAGGGCTTACTTCAAATCGAAGCTAGGATGTCAATTACTGAATTTAGAAGTGCATTTTTACTAGTATATACCAAATTTAAACAAGTTTCTTGCTATCACTGACATATATTGTTACGTTAGTGACAACATGAATGTTACGTCAGTGACACAGTTACACATTTACTTAAAATTAAAACAAAATTTCAACTACTTAGTTGTATTCTTAATATATTGCTTCAGAAGTTTGAAAATTTTCAGAATTTTTGCTTTGCTACTTTTGGTTATATTTTAAAAAGTCTTAATTTTTGTCACTGACGTAACATTGAAAAGTACACCCCAAACTTCTGAAGCCACAAAAATGAACTGTTATTAATTTTCAAAGTTTTACTTGAAAATACTTACCAAGTGGAACTTCCATCCAACTGATGTCGCTTGTTTGATAAAACCAACCAATTGTTGCCATTACTTACAAAACAAACCTTTTAATATTTCTATAACAGAATTGCGGAGAACATGTCGACATCAAATGTAAGCTGCATGGCTGACGGTCATCTCACCAAAGATTATTGATTTTAATTATTATTTTGAACACTAGGGTCTCTTAGCTTTAAAATGATACCTTTATATTAACTTTTATGTCCATTTCCCGTGGAATTGCCCATATATTTATTCGCACTAAAGTAGGCTACTAATGATAGGCCTAGCCTACTAGTGAGACACAAAGTGAAACAAAGAAATCTACAATTAGAAAACTCTATGAAAAATGCCCATATTCCTACATTTCTGCTTTGTAATTTTCAAGTTCTTGCTAAAAAATCAAGTAAAGCGTGACAAAATTGCGTTCTGGTTTATTGTCAATGCGGCGCGCACAAAACCGCGCAGATTAAAACTGTGCGTGCTCATAATATCGACGATTATAATCGCGTAAGCTTAATCGTGGAAATGTTAGACTACCCCAAGCAAACAATCGCTCTCTTTGTAGTTATATTAGTTTCATTTGTCTTAATGCACTATATAAATTCGCTGTTTATATAATTGTGATTTTTGAAAATGTCTTTAACAGTTCGGGCAATTGTCTTTCAAAGTTCAACATCTATTTTTAAAATGTCTACCGATTGTCGTAAAAATAGTTTAACTGGATTGTTAAGAGATCTACAACCAAGACTGCTGCATGTTAAACGACTAAACTTGTAGAGTTAAATTGTACGCAATACCACGTAGGCTACGCAGATAGTCCAGCAACAGACGCGCAAACAAGCGCGGTTATGATCGTCGACATTATGAACGCGCGAGATTTTAATATGCTCGGTTTGGCGCACACTGCTATGTCATTATGTGCCATGGCTGTGTTGCTGCGCCATACAAATTGTCGTAATTATTATTATTATTTTTTTTCCTAGCAATCAAACATGTTTAATTAATTTTGCAATCCGGTTTATATTCCGGTTATATTATTATTATTATTATTATTATTATTATTATTATTATTATTATTATTATTATTATTATTATTATTATTATTATTATTATCGCGATGCAATTGGATTTGCGGCATGAACCACAATAATTAATATGTTAAGGAATGAAAATGTTTGATTTTAGAAATGTGATAATAGACAATCATTAATTAACCAAAGTTTAATCTAGACATCTCCAGTATGAAAGGACCCCTATAAATTACCTTCCCTCATAAAAAATCAACAAAAGTTTGTTCTGAGTTGCTATTTACGATAAAATATTGTATCCTTTATTATATTTTATTATTTATTATTGTATGATGTAATGACATTATTTACAAGCACAATAATTTATATGGTAGGTCTGCTATCATATAATAGGCCTAATGCGTATAATCTACTGCTAATATATTTGGCCTATTGGCAACGCCTCGTGACGTTTCCCTTGACCAACGCACCCACCCAAAGCATTACGTATTTAGGCTATGGTTACGAAAAATGATTTAAGATTGAGCCTATTATTCTATGTGAATGCGCAATTATCTATATTATAATTCCGAAACACTTTCCATATGTTTGTTTATTTGTTTGTACGCTTTTGACTCTCCCCTGCAGAATAGGCTCGGAAATGAAACAGCGTCGGTTTAAAAAAAATTGCAATCGATTCTTACCCAAATTATTAGGTCAGCGCAACTATTTTCAGGATTTAATTCAGTTTAAAACAAAAGTTATTAGCGTTTTAAGACAGATTTCATCAGTAATTGATAACGCTAGCGCTTTAGTCAAGAGTCTACACCGCATGACGTCATACCCGCCCAGTAACAATTTCCGTAGCGCCCCGCAGAGGTGGGTCAAGTTTGGCTTTTTGGGGAAGCGAGGTGGGGTGGAGGGTTGGCGAAAACCCAAAATTTAGCAGTCAACGATGGATACCAGAGTGGAGTAGTGCTTAAAACCCTAAATTTCACTTTAGAACTCGAGTTATTAGCGTTTTAAGACAGATTTCATCGCTCACGCTTTGGTAAGCAGTATCGAGCTTTAGTAAAGGAGTCTACAGCCCGAATGACGTCATACAAGCCCAGTAATAATTTCCGTAGCGCCCCGCAGGGGCGGATTACGTTTGGCTTTTTAAGGAAGCGGGGTGGGGTAGAGGGTTGGCGAAAACCCTAAATTTAGCGGTCAACGTTGGGTACCACAGTGGAGTAGTGTTTAAAACCCTAAATTTCCCGGGCAACGCCGGGTTACACATCTAGTAATTCATATTTTATAGCGAATTTACTATAGTATGTGAAACAGAATCTGACAATAGGCCTAAAATATACAGAATGTCTTAATGTATGTATGTATGTATGTATGTATGCATGTATGTATGTATGCAATATGTATGTATGTATGTATGTATGTATGTATGTATGTATGTATGTATGTATGTATGTATGTATGTATGTATGTATGATGTATGTATGTATGTATATATGTATGTATGTAGACCTATGTATGTAGGCCTATGTATGTATGTATGTATGTATGTATGTATGTATCTATGTATGTATGTATGTATCTATGTATGTATGTATGTATGTATGTATGTATGTATGTATGTATGTATGTATGTATGTAGGCCTATGTATGTATGTAGGCCTATGTATGTGTGTGTACTATGTATGTATGTATTTCATGCCGTTCAAGATCACGCAAAACTATATATATTGTATAACCTATGTTCTACGCATGACTTACGTTGCTCTTGGGGTTGTCCCTCCTTTCTTAAAACTTCGACCATGTGCTCTAATCACCTAATGCATGTCAAAAGTACACCGGAGGGGCACATGATAACATAACAGTGCGCGCAAAACTGAGCATATTAAAATCTCGCGCGTTCATAATAGACATATTTAGACATAGACATTTTTTAATGTCGACGATCATAACCGCGTTTGTTTGCACATCTGTTGCTGGACTATCTGAGTACGTGGTATTGTGCACGATTTAACCCTACAAGTTTAGTCGTTTAACGTTCAGCAGTCTTGTTTGCAGATCTCTTAACAAACCAGTTAAACTATTTTACGACATTCTTAAAATGGATGTTGAACTTTGAAAGGCAATTGACAGGACTATTAAAGACATTTTCAAAAATCACAATTATATAAACAGCGAATTTATATAGTGCATTAAGACAAATGAAACTAATATAACTACAAAGAAAGCGATTGTTTGTTTTGGGTAGTCCATCATTTTCACGATTACGCGACTATGATCGTCGACATTATGAACACGCACGGTTTTAATCTGCGCGGTTTTGTGCGCGCCGCATTGACAATAAACCAGAGCGCAATTTTATCACGCTTTAATTAATTTTTTTAGCAAAAACTTGAAAATTGCAAACAGAAATTTAGGAATATGGGCATTTTTCATAGAGTTTTCTAAATGTAGATTTCTTTGTTTCACGTTGTGTCTCACTGGTAGGCTAGGCCTGTCATTAGTGCGAATAAATATGTTAAGAAAGAAAAAGTAGAATTTAAAAATAGGAGTGAAATTTCCAGGGGGCCTCCAAGTGCTCCCACTAAGGCGTTCTAGATCCAATGTGCGCGCGCCAATGGGTCTATAAATATATTGGAGTACACAGTTTGGCCTATATATATATATATATATATATATATATATATATATATATATATATATAATCATGAATCTATTATATAATGCTTGTGCTATAGAAAAGTAAATAATTGCCTATCTAAATACGAAACTCGAGTTGTGCTATCAAGCTATTTGCCCAGCGAAATTGACCTCCCGCGATTTGTTGGCCATTTCTGCAATATTTAAAGGACAGCATGGTTCAGGAAGCTACAAATATCGTGCCTTTTAAGTAAGCTACACTTCCCACTATTAACTGAGAGAAACTGCTATTGTGATAGGTGCCTTATAATCAGTAATAGAGACGGTGAAAAGGGCAAGATGCAGACAAATGTCGTCAATCTACTGATCATGTTAACAGCGTTGGCATTTCTACTTTCAACCGAAGCTCAGGTGACAGGTAGAAATGTCCGCAAGCTGTCTAATCCAGGGTGTCGTATCCGTGCAGTCGACCCGCTGATGCATGGTAAAATACGGTACAAATTGACGGAGGAAATGTACAGACTGATCGAGTACAAGTTGACATTCAGGAATTACAGCTACAATCCGCTGACAACAAACGTCACTCGTTACCACAAAGCTGACACTTGGTCGAGGGTGTCGACGTACGAAGGTCAGATCCTGCTCTCCCTCGCCTTCAACTACGGCGTTCTTTCCCTCATGACGCTGACATCCGGAACAAATTCCACGGAAGTAGAACTGGAAGACATTCCAAGCGGTTGCATCGCTGAGCTCCCAGAGGAGCAGAAAGTGGAATTGGTGCAGCAGCTGCTGATGAGGGATTTCAAAGAAGATGGAAATATGTCGATCGTTGGGGAAGGGAGGGTATGCAACATGGAAATCACGAATCAGTCTGGCTACGCCAAATTCACCGATAACTGTTGCTTCGTAGATATGCATACGCAGGCGCAGGTCTGTCAATTAAATGATGCCAACCAGTGGCTTCGTTTCATGTGGCTGATGCTCACCGTTATTAGATACGTGGTTTTGCTCTTCGGTCCTCTGCTCTTCCTCTCCACCATCGCAAAACTGATCAATAAAAAGATTCAATACGTTGTGACATTGAAGGAACCACTACGGAAGACAATTCTGTTCTCCAAAGATATCGATGACCTTCAACACTTCAAAGTGAAAAGAAGCGTCAATCTAACGAACCATGCATGTGACCAGTTGCCGAAACTTATGAAATCTTTATGCGAAAGGAAGCGTTCCATTGGGCATAAGAACGAGTTGTTGGATTGAAAACCGTTCCGTAGTTTCATCTACGAATACTGGATCTTGGTACATTATACGCGACTTCTCGTGGAAGATGAGGTTCCCATTGGGTTATGGAAAGTGATTTTGAAATCCGTGTTCTTCTGCGAACTACGCGAAGTGGGACCATTTGTCGACTGCTGCAAACAGAGCATGTGTAAGTTGTGCTCATGTATTCCATGGATCAAGTTCTGGAAGGCTATCGGACTCGGTCTGCTCGTTCTCCTTCTACCGATGCCTTACTATCTTCGCCTTCTCGTCTTCTATTTCTTCGAACAAGAAGAGGTGATGTCACGAACGGAGGCTGTGACCAAGATGGGGTTAAAGCTGAGCTTCGAAAACAGCATCGTCCATTATCTCCTTCCCACGCACCCATTTTTTCTTGGCATTTACGCCGTCTACTTTATCATTGCTGTAACCTTTGCTTTCGCGTCGAAGATGAAAGAAAACCCGTTTCAGAAGATCATTCTAGGCAGTTTTGACGATCTTCAAAATCTCTCCTGGCTTGGTATTCTGCATATGATAGTTTCGAATGTGATCTGGCCGTTTGAGGAGTTTGGTGTATTTGCACTCATCATCGTCTTCATTTATTGGCCTATCGTTGTGCCCATTACCTGCCTCGTTTCCGTAGGCTATTGCGTACCAACGCTCTACTTGACCATACGAATGTTTTTCTATTCCAATACGTCACTCTTGGACAGACTGCTAAACTCTGACTTCGTCGAAATGATAGAAAGAAGTCAAGAATTGTTCGAGGTCAAAACCTTCTGGAAGTTATTACATTATTCCGACAAGAAGAAAGGCAACGACAGAAGGTCGAACGACCCCGAAAGGGGTAAATATATACGGAAGATGGTCAAGACGACATTCATGGCTGACTCAGAAGTTGACAAGATGGTAAACTACAATCCAAAGACCCAGGGTCAACCGTCAGACAGTACGAAAGTGCAGGCGCCAGAAACGCAGAACTGTATATCCAGATGTGGAAACATTATAGTTCACACATGCACAGCGACGTTCTGTGTCGCTGCTATGTATTCCGTTCTGATCATTCTGTCCGAATGCATCGGCTGCCTTGTCGAGATCGTACTCTTCACGATAATGGGTGTCATCGTCAACGCTGGTGCCCTGCTCAAGTACGTCTCTCTAGCCATGCTTATCCTCGTCTACGTCTACGACAGTTTCAATAATGTCGAGAAGAAGTACCTACAGCTAAACAAGGCCCTCTTCAACAACGTTCGTGGCCGAGTCAAGGGAGTAGAAGAAGTGACAAGTTTGCCGTCCGAGCTACAGGAAAACACCGGGTTCAAATCTCAGGAACTCAGCGAGCAAGGAGAACATGAGGAATCAGATGACGTTGCACATGGTATGTCTCGTTACTGGTTTATCAACGATCTCGTTCTATTTGTCGACAAAGAAGATGTGCCTCGAATTCCAAAGAAACTTTTTGATGAAGTTTGTCAGATCGATGTGACCGGTGTGCCTGGACCTGTATATCTTGGTCTCTTTTCTGCGCTCAAATCGTTCCTGAAAATGGCCATCTTTGTTATTTTCGTCTTCCTTGCTATCCTCTCTTTCGCATCTGCTAATGGACTGTCTTCGACGACCCAGACGATCGCTGCCCTTGCCGGAGGGTCGGTGCCGCTGCTCCTGAAGACGTTCATACAAATGCCGAAGTCAGACGTCGACATGGGAACGGTCAGCTTCATGAACAAACTAGATGAGGTCGTCATGAATTTCTACCAGTTCTGGCCGATGAAAGATTTTTGTTTCGAGATGCAGCAAAGAAAGGAAAAGGGCTCAACGGACGATGATGCTCCCACCGAGTCGGAAAACGAAACAGAAGGTGACTATGAAAATATTCAGGGTATTTTAATGATCGGACAGCACCATGGTAGGCCCCGTGCAACAGCAGAAAAGAGCAACACCAGTGAACTAGTAAAACTTATGCGTCGAGAAAATGCACCAGAGGTAGACATACTAGTACTGCTGCCAACGGATTTCGATGAGGATGTTCAGTGGGCAAAGTTTTGTGAAACGGAGAAGAGCAAAAAGGACGAAGCAGATGTTCCGACTAACAAACGCATTTCAAGTTGGACACGTTTGAGAAAGAGCACCGCACGACGTCAAAGAAATGACTTCAAAAATGACGTCACTAAAAATGAGGGCAGTGGATGGGAGTTTAAAAAGGAGTAGCGTCTGTCCGAGTTTAACAGCTTTACATTCTGACGTCTGAGAAAGAACGTTACGGAGTAGGTCTATGTTACGAAGCTATACGGTTTCTGTTAGGCATAATAATACCACTTTGCAAATCTGTACTACATCGTTTAAAAGGGTGATCGAAAGATCAAGGATTGTGCTGAAACTGCTTATTTATTTATCGTTCTTTAGGCTGACTTAATTATGCGTTAAATGCAGTTCGGACAGAATTACAAAAACTGACCGCTTCTTAAGCCTAACTAATTTGCTTTCGCAGTTGTAATCATGAACCTAATTTATTCCGCTATTCTTCGCTGCCAAAAACATACAAATGCTTCATACTCAGGCGAGACAATCGATGAGGCATGAATCGGCTCAGGCAGTAGGCTATATCCGGTGTTTTGATAATATTCTAGAACAAGAAATTTACACGATAACAATAACTTTTGCAAATCCTGATGGACCATTGGCATCTCGGGTAAAAAATAATAACAATGACAATTTATATGGCGCCTCACATATAGGCTACAATTAACAGCAGGATATGCCTTACAACAGGGCTGTTTTTAAGGAATTTTTAGAACTGCACAACCCCTTCTTTTCTTCCCCATCCTCTACTGTAAATTACTTTAAATCAGAGGACAATGGCCCTTTTTCTAGTTTTATCTGTACAGAAGTGCTTCTACAACTGCACAAATCCGCTTAGAACTGCACATTTTGTGTACAACTGCACGTTAAAAAAAAGCCCTGCCTTACAAAATAAACAAGTCGTGAGTAGGCCTATTGATTTGAATGAATTAATTGAGTAAGCTATTCTCAGGGTGGGAGGAAGAGTCCTGGAAGACTGTTCCATCATCTGAGGCCAGCCATTGAGAAAGCGTGTTGGCCGAATCGGGTTCTCACCCGCTCTACGAGAGATCACTTTCACCGAGCGATCTGAATCGCAACCCGGAAGCGGATGAATGTAGTCACGCAGATACTCTGGGCAACTCCGTGCAGAGACCTGCAAACATGGAAACAGAGTTTAAATTCGATACGAATGGGGAACAGACAACTGCTGGCAATCTGGAAGGCACTTGGGCAAGCCGACAATAAGACCGTTGCAGCAGTCAACGTGAGAAGTGACAAAGGCAGAAACGGACGCTTTAGGCTACTGCATCGAAAGTCAGCTTCTCAGAAGGCGGAGCTGGCGAAGGCAGCATTCCACGGTCGCGCAATTTGACACTTCGCGGAGAGGTCAGATTCAAATATGATGCTGAGGTCAGAGGACGGATCGAAGACCCTCAAACACTCAGGTCGCCGTTGTCGAGATGAGGACACCGTCTGCTGGTTGCACATCATAGGAAGTCCGTCTTCTCGGGGTTGAGACGGAGTCTGTTAGAGTGCATCCATTCGGCAATCCGCTCGGCACCCAACTTCATCCGTCGCCACTGCTGTCCGTCTGGTGATCGGTGGCCACACGTTACGCCACGTATAGTGGTGCAAATCATCAGCGTAGAAATATGATTTCAAGGTGAGACTGGCAGCCAGCTCACCAACGTCGTCCGCGTAGAGCACTAATCAGGAACAGCAGCGCTCCGAGCACAGAGCCCTCATGGAATGATGGACACCGCAGACAAGGGAACAAACATAGGAAGAAACTACGTCGTTGAGTCCGTTTGTAGCCTATACGCGACCGTTAATGTGCACTGTGTCCGGGAAATCCATTTTGTAAATATGAAAATGAATAGTAAATATTCATCGATTTAAAAAAAATCAAGTGCTGTTTTAATCCTGACATAAATTTTGTCTAATACGTGTGACAATATAAAAGTTCCAGTCAGGCTTTTTGCAGTAACCTACTGCTTTGGCCAATTCTCCAAAATATCTTCTTTTGTGGTTAACCTTCTTATTAATAATAATTATTTCTTGGATATAGGCCTACGACGTGTTATGCCCAAGTAGGCCTATGCGTTTGCAAGTGGAGTAATAAAGAATGTACTTATACTTAACTTACTTTAGCGCATTGATGCTTTAATGGGAGATGTATTTCTCACAGTGAAGTATCATGTATCCTATTAATCTTTTAAATGAGACAAATGCAGACACCACGGTTATATTAAGATAGACTGTTTTTCGTATTCCTATTTTGTGCCGCTAATGTTTGTGTGAGTTACATAGGCCTATTGATAATTCAGATATACAGTACACTCTTGATAAGATTATATTGTAGGCTTATAGCCTACCAACCTGCTTTCTGGTATTAGTACAAAATAACAATTTTAAGTAAGATAATATTTAGTAAATCCAGGTTTTTTGCTAATTTCAAATATAAATATTTAAATCAAAACCATGCTGGTACGTATGCGCAGAAAATATGAATTGTCTTTAAGCCTGTAAAATTTCATTTCAAAATTCTTACTTCTGGCCAAGATATTGGCAAAAAACCTAGTGGGTCTTTTTTTGAACCACCCTGTGAATGGATGTGGCACATATAACTTGCATCATTAACAGTACTGTACAGTTCTGAACCGTTTTGCAGACTTTCCCAGATTATGCATTTGTTTACAAGTGAGACCATGTGTCGTATATTTCCACGCAGATATTAATTATTAATGCAGCTCATGGAATACGCCTATAGGCCTATGCCTACTCATTACTCTGACAAATGTGCTCAAGTCTGCAGCGTCTGTGGGAAAGTTATTAAACTTACGGTAGTGTTAATCTGATAACCAAAAGCAACAGATATTTTCTAGCATAAGGGCCGTCCATAAAGTACGTCACGCTTTTTTGACCATTTTAACCCCCTCTGCCCCCTGTCACAAACTGTCACAAATCTCGGGACCCCCCCTAAAGTACGTCACACTTTCGGGAATTTTTTTGGACCTAACCCTCTAAACCCTAGCCTACTAAGGGTACTATCCCTAATCACTCTGATAGTGACGTGTGTCCCTAAACGCGTTGATAGTGACGGGAAATCAACTTTTATCCCGGGTTTTAGACACGCTGGCCGGGCCGGGTCGGATTTTAGGTATTAAGAACCGCTAGTGGATATTAAAGTAAAAAAGCGTGCTGCAGCATAGTTGAAGCAATGTTTTAACGACCAGAAAGCCTATAGTTAAACTGGCTGGCTTGTTGCACTAGGTGACCTTCAGAAGCCTGGGTTGGAGAGAATAGCACCAAGTGTTGCGGTAGCCTATAGACAAATTCTGTCACCAGTCTTCGAAGCCACTATTCAGACAATGCATATGAAATATCATTCTCTTTTCAATTGAGGCCGCAAATCCCGCAATGGCTTCTAGTGCACACCCATCAAAACAGATAATTTAATGTTTCAAATAACTTGCCTTTTGTTAGCGGTTTCCACATTCTTGCAGATACATCCGTGCGGCATTCTGACAAAAATTCAGCTTTACTAGAGTTTTACTTACGTAGACCTACAAAATATAAGTCGACGCTCAGCCTTTAGTATTATGACACTGCATGTATTGGAATTCGATCAGGCTGAATACAATTATTAGACATTCATTAAACAGTTTTAATGCAGAAGTCCATGTTTAACATTAGGCCTAGGCTATCATTGTCAGTCGCGGCAAAATTGGCAAATCAATCCGCACAGCATTTTCCCTCAATGTAGCATTTTCCCTCAATGTAGCTTACTCTACCAAAAGTACTTCAAACATGAAAACAGTCTTCAATATTTTTGTGAAGCAACTCTAAGTATTATTGGTCGAATATTGAAATAAAGAAGATGCTTTAAGCGACATGAAATTTTAAATCTGAACTGTTCGGTTCGAAGCCATAATGTGGGAGAAATGAAGCATGGTGCCTCTCTTGTTAGCATTTCAATGGTTTCTCTGGTTCTGTGGACTGGCACTGTTCTGTTGAAGAAGAAAATAGACTCCTGGGGTATAGATTTCTGATAACAGGTAGGCCTATACAGATGTTGTGACAGCAGAACTTTGCGATAATAGACTCCGTTAATTTTCACTCCAGGATCACTGTAGACCAATAGTTGGGAACGGCCAAGCGTCGAAGCCGCAACGAGCGCCATACCGTAGAGACGTAGCCTAACAGACTTGCTGAAAACTTAAATTTCGGCAGATGAAGTTGAGAGATGATCATATCTTTCTATCCGTTCAAATTTATGACATAATATGTTGGAATCATATTGCTGGTTCGTTTCTCTAAATATTGGGGAAATGTTGGTATTATCAATATCAGGCATTAGAAATATATGAAAAACAGTTTGGCTTTTACTTTTGATTGAACCACGGTGTATGTTGAGCGTAATTAATATTCTAGCTGGTTCGTTGTTGTGTTTAAGAAGCTAGGTGGGCCGCGGAGTGAGTAGCGTTCAGAGGTAGCCAACTGTTTTCTTTGTGTGGGGCAGTGAGGCGCTATTTTGGCTGGGGCAACAAATATATTCTATCCGATGACATTTCAAGTTCGTCCCCAAATCCTGTTGCTCGTTCCCTCCTGGTCAAAATTTAGGTGTAGCCTACGTGCGAAGATACAATACATTAGAAATATATGAAAAACAGTTTGGCTTTTACTTTTTATTGAACCACCGTGTATGTTGAGCGTAATTAATATTCTAGCTGGTTCGTTGTTGTCAGTGGCCAAGTGAGCGAAACGATGGGCCTACATTTCTTCGTTGTATTCCTGTTGGCTTCGTTATCCACAGCATATGCCCCAAGAGTTCTAGAATTGTACTGGTCCAAACTTACATGATTGGCACACTTCAACGTGTTCTAGCTGCTAATGAGTCGCCTATTAGCTGAAGGTTCTCTATAGAGTAATTGTCACTTCCAATGTGTGGTCCGGATCGATCGAAGGTCGTTTTCTAAAGTGTTAGCTTTATTTAAATGGCTATTATAAGGGCATACTACTTGATTCTACGTTAGAAACGGATTTTTTTATTTCGCGGTCTCTGATGTGCCAACTGATTAACCTGTTGAGTAGTTTTTTCAATGTTTGAAACAGACAAATTCTTTCAATCAATGTTTCAAGGTCCCTGTTTTCTAGTGTTAGTCCCATTCAAGTGACATTAGATGATCTATTGGTTCTAGGGCAATTACCCCCTGGACAATTACCCCCCGGACAATTACCCCGACAATTACCCCCTGGACAATTACCCCCTAGGACAATTACTCCCCGGACAACTACCCCCCGTACCAATTACCCCCGGACAACTACCCCCCGTACCAATTACCCCCCGGACAACTACCCCCCGTACCAATTACCCCCCGGACAATTACCCCCGTACCAATCCCCCGGACAACTACTCCCCGTGGCACAGTGTGAGCTTGTTCCCCCACGCGTATCTTCGTATAGGGAACGAACATTCTCATGGTCATGGTCTTCGTATTTTTCAGACCTTCAGCGCTGCCAAAGCCTATCCTAAAGTAACTTTACTGTGTAGTAATCTTTCTTCATTATCTCACTCTAAATTACTTATTGTACACACTTAGGCTATAGCACTCCTTGCTATACTGTTTATATTTCTCAGCTATCTGCGTACATCCCTCCTTCTAGCACTCCATGCCTCTCTGTTCCACTCTTTGTCTTTCTCTATGTATCTGTTTATCTCGCTCTCAGGCATACGTTACCTGTACGCTCTTGCATAAAATTTAGCTGACCATTCAAGGCAATACTCACAGTCTGCTTGTTTTATTCATATCTAGTCATAATGGAATTTTATAAATCCGAGAGAGGGAAAGATAAACTTAGTTTCGAAACTTTTATTTATGTGAAACAGAAGAATTTAGCAAATGGTGTCGTTTCGTTGAGTGCGAAAATAGATGAACATGACATAGATTTCTTTATTGGCGCGGGGGTAATTGGTACGGGGGGTAATTGTCCGGGGGGTAATTGGCACGGGGGGTAGTTGTCCGGGGGGTAATTGGCACAGGGGTAGTTGTCCGGGACCGGGGGATAATTGTCCGGGAAGTAATTGTCCCTGGGGGTAATTGTCCGGGAGTAATTGTCCGGGGGGGGGGGGTAATTGTCCAGAGGGTAATTGTCCTGTCACCATATATTATAGGCCTACCGTGAGTTTAAGCTGAAGCTGGAATTTGTTTGAGTTACACAGTTTCTGATTGACAAAATGATTCAAGTGTTGAGTCACTGAGTGGACTCTTTCAATTTCTGAAGCAGACTAATTCTTTCATTCAATGAAAGTCCGTGTTGCATAGGCCTATAATGGGTCGCAATGGACCGGTGGTGTGGTGGTGTGATTGGTGCTTTGGAGCCGGATGCTTACAATGCCTATAATGCGATTCGGGCAAGTTGGAGCAGGGGAGATCATGCGGTGTGCTACTGAAAGCTGAATTAGTTTATTTTCCCCAGGCATCTATTTGCACGAAAATGATAAAGGCCCGAAATTTGGGGAGGGGCACTCGCTCCCTCTGACCCCGTCCTACGCCTATGCTGGTTGCTGTATGCAACGAGAAATTGTTGGATAAACTAATCAGACTGTAGGTCCACACATACGCAATCCATTTATTAGGCTAATTGGTAGGCCTATACCTCACATAAGAAGATAGGCCTATATCTCCATTTAGGCCAGCCTATGAGGAACATAAGTCGCAAAAGTCAACCTCAATTGGTCTTTGCACGATTATCCAATCAAAACATAGTGATTTTACACCAAATGGTCCTACGTTTATTCAGGATCATAATTTTTCTAGATTAGACAGCTATGCAAATATTTCTGTAAACATTGTTCTAGATTATTATGAAAACACAATGCTGCCAGAACAGACCCTTGCCTCGTCTATTGTCCTGCCTGAATATAAGCCCTTTTAACCCTCTTGTGGGCAGTGAAGAATAGCATGAGCAGAGTGAATTAAGTTCAGGATTAGCCTACAACTATCCTACTAAACTTAAGCATTTTGTTAGATTAATATTAGACATTAGGCCATATTGGATCAATGTTCAGTTTTGCCATTCTGTCCGGACTGCGTTTTTACGTAGACCAAAAGTAGGCACAGTGTACAGATCATTAGACGTTTAAGTTTCTGCGCAGGCTTTTATCTACCGGTATCGACTGTCTTTGTATGATTTTAATAGAATTTGAGAAGTCGTACTAAAAGCAAACTGATTTTCTTTAGATGATCGGCCGCGTACTTCTTCAGACGTCTGACTGTAAACTGCTAAACTTGTTCAGAGGCTGCTGATACTTCATTAAACAAACCTCTCTGCTCTATTTCAGCTTCAATGACGTCGTCAATGAACGTTGTAGTTTTTCTTGGGCTTGTTGTTGTGCTCTCTTTAAACGGCGCTTCGCGTGAATCGCATAGGTTCGTCGGAACGGTTGATTCGTCCTTTCTACTGTTCTTATTAAACTTTGTGATAAACTCCGTCCACTCGTCATTCCAATGTTCATCGAAATCAGTTGGCAAAATTATTACGATGTCTACCTCTTCACGTTTATTCCCTCTTTGAAGTTCTCTCCGCAGCAATTTCGCTATTTCAGGTTGGTTTTTCTTGTCATTCTGTTCTGTTTTTGCATGGTTGAACCTACCGAGCATAAGAATTCCTTCCTCAATACTATAGACCGTCTTCACTTCGTTGACGTTTTCTTTAGAGTCAACCACGGGACTAGTCGACACAATAGGTGGATCTTTCCTCTCTGACCCTTCCTTTTCCTGTTTCTTCTGCATCTCGAAACGAAAATCGTTCATCGCCCAGAACTGATAGAAATTCATTACGACTTCGTTGAGTTTGTTCGTGAAGCTGACAGATCCAGTATCGATATCTGACTTCGGGGGTTTTACGAACGTTTTCAAAAGCAGCGGCACCGATCCTCCGGCAAGGGCAGCGATTGTCTGGGTCGTCGACGACAGTCCATAAGCACTTCCGAAAGACAGGATGGCCAGGAAGACGAACATGACAAAGATGGCCATTTTTGCAAAAGATTTGAGAGCAGACAAGAGACCTTGATATACCGGTCCTGGCACACCGGTCACATCGATCTGACAAACTTCATCAAAAAGTTTCTTTGGAATTCGAGGCACATCTTCGTTGTCGACAAATAGAATGAGATCGTTGATAAACCAGTAACGAGACATCCCCTTTGCAACATCATCTGATTCCTCGTAGCTCCCTTGCTCGCTGAGTTCCTGAGATTTGAACCCGGTGTTCTCCTGTAGGTTGGACGGTTGGCCTGTCACTTCTGCTAGTTTCTTTACGCGAGTCTTAACGATGTTGAAGAGAGCCCTGTTCAGTTGTAGATATTTCTTCTCGACGCTGTTGAAACTATCACAGACGTAGACTAGTATAAGTATGGATAGAGCGGTGTACTTAAGCAGGGCACCAGCGTTGACGATGATACCCATTATCGTGAAGACCACGATATCAACGAAGCAACCAATGCACTCGGACAGAATGATCAGAATGGAACACATAGCAGTGACACAGAACATCGCTGTACACGTGTGAACTAAAATGTTCCCACGCGGGTTTGGCGTCGACGCAATCGTTGGCGTTGTCGTACTGCTGAACGATTGACCTGTTATCTTTGGATTGTCGTTTTTCATCCTGTCAACCTCAGAATCAGCCACTAGAATCGATTTTAGCGTGTTTCGTAAATATTTATTATTTTCAGGATCATTCGATTTTCGGGTATTGTTGCCATTCTTGAATAGCTTCCAAAAGGTTTTTATCTCGAGCAATTGTTGACTTCTTTCCTTCTTTGGAACAAAGACAGATTCCCATCTTTCTGACGAAGACGGATTTATTCTTTCCTTTGCTTCAAATTGTTTGGATCTTTGAGTTTTACTGTAGGAACAACATGGTAATTTTCCTTGGTTTCTTGACGTCGATGAGCCACTATTTAGCATATTTTTACTTATTGGACATGAATTTCAATTTTAAAAAAGTAATGCTCAACAAAATCTCAGCAATATTTGTATAAACAATTATCGAAATGATTTATTATTAATGAACAATTTAGTCCGTGAAACTTTCAGCAGTGGGTAAAACTTTTACTCTGATGTAAAACTTTTTAAAATTTAAAATATAAACGTTATTTATATTTATAAATAAAACACTGTATGTTTTAGGTTTGCTGTCAAACTCTACTTTTTCTTTCTAAGCATATTTGTATATATGGGCAATTCCACCGTCACTGACGTAACATTCAGACAGAAATTTTGCAACGTTTTTAATTCTAGCACACTATGATATCAATGTTTTGCCAAATTTTTTAAGCCAAATTATTTAACTATATAATCCTTCTTAAAAGTCAAAAAAGACTTGGCTGGAAATATTTATGGGTATTTTAAAAACAGTTTTTGTGTATCGTCACTGACGTAACACAATTTGGACATCAAAATTATTGTAACTCATGTTCGCATCAAAATCTTCTGAAATATGACTGCAAAAATTTTATTAATGTTTTTAAAATTATTAGTAGCCTACAGGTTGTGGCATACATAGAAAGTTAAATTTTTTATCCAGCAGTCATAATGTCATAATTTCAGTGGTGCCTAGATGTCACTGACGCATCATTCAAATGTCACTGACGTAACGCTTCTGAAAAGACAAACATTAATTGCAGTAAATTTACTAGCCATGGTTCACAAGTACATGTATGCAGGAATGCTTTAAAAATTATCCAGTGTTGTTGGATACTGCAAAGTGTTCACTGAGAGTGAAGAAGCCCTACTGTTTATCATTATTGACTTCATATTCACAAATGCCTTTGCATTTCCATAAGTTGGCACTCCGAGATAGTTGGCACTTCCGATGCTCCTGTTCGCAATCTTGGTGTAATGTTTGACTCGCATCTCTCCTTCTCTAACCACATCTCTAGCCTATCGCGCTCCTGTTTCATGCACATCCGGGACCTCCGACGCATCCGACCCATGCTTGATTTCAAAACTGCTTCCACAATTGCTACGTCCATCGTCCACTCAAAGCTTGACTATTGCAACTCCCTGTTCTTAAACCTTGATTCCACACAACTTAAGCGCCTCCAACTCATTCAAAATTCTCTAGCTAGAGCCGTCACCAGAACACCCAGACATCATCACATCACCCCTGTCCTCAAGTCTCTTCACTGGCTGAAAATCCCAAAGCGAATCCACTTCAAAGTTCTCTCCTTAACTTACAACTCTTTACAATACTCCCAGCCCAGTTATCTTCGCGAACTCTTCACCATCCAGCCTACCCGTTCTACCCGATCATCCGCCTGCCTTACACTTTCTTGACCCCCGGTCACAAGTCATCTCAAGTTCTCCAACCGAGCCATATCCATCTCAGCACCACGCCTTTGGAATGATCTGCCTCCTGAATTCCGATCCTTTTCAGTCCCTTCATCATCATTTCTAATCACACACCACAACCTTCCTCAGGCTCCTCTATCCATCACACCTCGGGCTTTTCATTCGAAACTTAAGACACTCCTTTTCACGATCTCTTACCCTATCTCAACTGATCCTCCACCCTCCGATTCCCGGCCCAGACGACACCCACCTTAGTAGCTGTTCCGCCCCTCTGATCCTATGGTAACTCGACCCGGACCACCACGGACTACTCTAACGGACAACCCTTCTAACACAACGCATTTGATCCTGATCCTATGGTAACTCGACCCGGACCACCACGGACTATTCTCACGGACAACCATTCTAACGCAACGCAGCGCTCGTGAATAAGCTGGTGCCCCGCGCTTGGCTTTCGAGTGGCGCTTTAGAAATTTCGAGTTTACGATTACGATTACGATAGTAGTTCATGGACTGACTGAATCGACAGTTCGATTGCTGTCTGGCAGTGTAGAAGGCAACTTTTTGAAATCAACCCGACACTTGTAGCAACATACATTATGATCTTTTACACTCACTGAAACAACATGTTTTGGACTCAATGAAGCAAATTTTCATGTTCCAATCATTGACTGCAGGCTTTTAATCTCGAACGTATGCCTCCATTAGTGTCATCATCAAAAAGTTTTATTTTATACACTATCACATGTGCCATTCATCTTCACAAATATTGCATAGTTTTTCTTTCCCAGCAGCTCATGTGAAACAATATCACTTTCTGTCCATTAATCTACATCATTATGTACTTTTTATCTGCAATTAGACCTGGGAGTGACTTTGGTCAGCTAATCTGACCCCACTTGACCCTAAAATGACTTGAGGTCGACTTGAAGTCGACTTCTCGACGTCAAAACGACTTGATCCGACTTGGCAGAAAAACAACCGACTTCCGACTTGAAGTCGACTTCTGACATGGTACTAGCCATTAGATTAGGTCTATGCACGGCAACTAATGCAAGAAGTCAAGCCAATTTTTCCTGCAAGCATTAATTTCATATAGGCCTTGTCCTACCAATGAGTAATGAGACCTCAACACTTCATTGATGCATGACTTTGTTAAAGTGTTATTAAGCCCATTTCATACTGTTTGTGTTTCCGATTGAATAGTTTTGTGCTTTCGGCCAACTGGTAGCCTAGACAATTTGACAGCAAAATTATTAGGCCGATAAATTTTAGCTTGTCAATTGTCTGTGATTATTCAGATTACACTAGTCATTATTATTATCTTTATTATTAATATTAAATAAATTTGTAAGGCGCGCAAGGTCTAAGATAAAATGGCGGACCTCGGACTGGTTGCACTGAATTGACGTGTTATGATAAGTCTAGTTTGTAATTCTGTTTTCATAATTATTTGGCCACTAACATCATTCCGCAACTTAGCAAATAGCATTGCAAGCGCATCATCCTACAGTAGGCTACTACAGCTACTAGGCCTACGCACTGACAGAAAAGTATTTCGTTGTCCAATTGGCCCTTCAATAGTTTTTCCGTCTGCAGACAACTGCAAATGCAGCGCACCAAAGTAGCGCCAAACTATCGATTTATTATTATAGGCCTTGTAGATCCAGCTTTCTTTGCGCCGAATTCACTGACCACTAGAAGTTCACTGATTGCTTGGTAAGCACACGTGCTAATATTTTAGCAACATTTTGTTTCACCATTTTAATTAAGCGCATGCCTAAGCGTGACGTTTAAGCATAAAATTACAAATTACATGAATAGATCGGCAGACGGCAGTCTGCACGATAGTCTACCGGCAAAATAATCAGTAAGCTTAGTCTCTGTTTAGCAAAGGCCTCATTCATTCTTGTATACACACTAGGCAGCAAAAGCTGCTTAAATGTTGCCATGATCATTGGTCTGAAGTGACAAATTTAACTGTGTTTGTGTCTCAAGTCGGTTTAAATCGACTTGTGGTGAAAAAACTTCAAGTGACTTCTCTCTATAAAATTCGACTTGGGGTCAGTTGCGGTGAGCAGAAACGACCCGACCCGACTTAGTATGACGAAGTCGACTGGAGTCGACTTATTGGAGTCGACTCCCAGGTCTATCTGCAATGCTATGCCAAAGTTTGTTGTTAAGAAGTTCATGAGAGCAACCATCTTTGGAGTACTTTTGAAAGATTATCTTGGGTCGAATAACTGCTTTTCCTATAATATTGCTGAGCAGATAAGAAACTCTTGAAGTTGCTGCATGATCTGATTCAGTTGGGGTGACGACATTTTAAACATTTGACGAAGGCTGTGCATTGTTCATTTTGTAGATTTCTTCCTGTTTTTGTCCCACTAGTTGCCATTATTGTTGCTAAGTACTCAGCATTCTTGTGCATGATGGCCTGCAGCTTACTCTTGCTACTTCTTCATGTGACACATTCGTGTTAGCTCAGTTCCAGTTTTTTGTGACGTGTCTCACTTTGTGTGCAAAAGCAAATCACTAGTTTGGTTTACTGTGATGATAAAAAATTGATGAAGATGATGATGATGATTATAATGAGGGCTTACTTCAAATCGAAGCTAGGATGTCAATTACTGAATTTAGAAGTGCATTTTTACTAGTATATACCAAATTTAAACAAGTTTCTTGCTATCACTGACATATATTGTTACGTTAGTGACAACATGAATGTTACGTCAGTGACACAGTTACACATTTACTTAAAATTAAAACAAAATTTCAACTACTTAGTTGTATTCTTAATATATTGCTTCAGAAGTTTGAAAATTTTCAGAATTTTTGCTTTGCTACTTTTGGTTATATTTTAAAAAGTCTTAATTTTTGTCACTGACGTAACATTGAAAAGTACACCCCAAACTTCTGAAGCCACAAAAATGAACTGTTATTAATTTTCAAAGTTTTACTTGAAAATACTTACCAAGTGGAACTTCCATCCAACTGATGTCGCTTGTTTGATAAAACCAACCAATTGTTGCCATTACTTACAAAACAAACCTTTTAATATTTCTATAACAGAATTGCGGAGAACATGTCGACATCAAATGTAAGCTGCATGGCTGACGGTCATCTCACCAAAGATTATTGATTTTAATTATTATTTTGAACACTAGGGTCTCTTAGCTTTAAAATGATACCTTTATATTAACTTTTATGTCCATTTCCCGTGGAATTGCCCATATATTTATTCGCACTAAAGTAGGCTACTAATGATAGGCCTAGCCTACTAGTGAGACACAAAGTGAAACAAAGAAATCTACAATTAGAAAACTCTATGAAAAATGCCCATATTCCTACATTTCTGCTTTGTAATTTTCAAGTTCTTGCTAAAAAATCAAGTAAAGCGTGACAAAATTGCGTTCTGGTTTATTGTCAATGCGGCGCGCACAAAACCGCGCAGATTAAAACTGTGCGTGCTCATAATATCGACGATTATAATCGCGTAAGCTTAATCGTGGAAATGTTAGACTACCCCAAGCAAACAATCGCTCTCTTTGTAGTTATATTAGTTTCATTTGTCTTAATGCACTATATAAATTCGCTGTTTATATAATTGTGATTTTTGAAAATGTCTTTAACAGTTCGGGCAATTGTCTTTCAAAGTTCAACATCTATTTTTAAAATGTCTACCGATTGTCGTAAAAATAGTTTAACTGGATTGTTAAGAGATCTACAACCAAGACTGCTGCATGTTAAACGACTAAACTTGTAGAGTTAAATTGTACGCAATACAACGTAGGCTACGCAGATAGTCCAGCAACAGACGCGCAAACAAGCGCGGTTATGATCGTCGACATTATGAACGCGCGAGATTTTAATATGCTCGGTTTGGCGCACACTGCTATGTCATTATGTGCCATGGCTGTGTTGCTGCGCCATACAAATTGTCGTAATTATTATTATTATTTTTTTTCCTAGCAATCAAACATGTTTAATTAATTTTGCAATCCGGTTTATATTCCGGTTATATTATTATTATTATTATTATTATTATTATTATTATTATTATTATTATTATTATTATTATTATTATTATTATTATTATTATTATTATCGCGATGCAATTGGATTTGCGGCATGAACCACAATAATTAATATGTTAAGGAATGAAAATGTTTGATTTTAGAAATGTGATAATAGACAATCATTAATTAACCAAAGTTTAATCTAGACATCTCCAGTATGAAAGGACCCCTATAAATTACCTTCCCTCATAAAAAATCAACAAAAGTTTGTTCTGAGTTGCTATTTACGATAAAATATTGTATCCTTTATAATATTTTATTATTTATTATTGTATGATGTAATGACATTATTTACAAGCACAATAATTTATATGGTAGGTCTGCTATCATATAATAGGCCTAATGCGTATAATCTACTGCTAATATATTTGGCCTATTGGCAACGCCTCGTGACGTTTCCCTTGACCAACGCACCCACCCAAAGCATTACGTATTTAGGCTATGGTTACGAAAAATGATTTAAGATTGAGCCTATTATTCTATGTGAATGCGCAATTATCTATATTATAATTCCGAAACACTTTCCATATGTTTGTTTATTTGTTTGTACGCTTTTGACTCTCCCCTGCAGAATAGGCTCGGAAATGAAACAGCGTCGGTTTAAAAAAAATTGCAATCGATTCTTACCCAAATTATTAGGTCAGCGCAACTATTTTCAGGATTTAATTCAGTTTAAAACAAAAGTTATTAGCGTTTTAAGACAGATTTCATCAGTAATTGATAACGCTAGCGCTTTAGTCAAGAGTCTACACCGCATGACGTCATACCCGCCCAGTAACAATTTCCGTAGCGCCCCGCAGAGGTGGGTCAAGTTTGGCTTTTTGGGGAAGCGAGGTGGGGTGGAGGGTTGGCGAAAACCCAAAATTTAGCAGTCAACGATGGATACCAGAGTGGAGTAGTGCTTAAAACCCTAAATTTCACTTTAGAACTCGAGTTATTAGCGTTTTAAGACAGATTTCATCGCTCACGCTTTGGTAAGCAGTATCGAGCTTTAGTAAAGGAGTCTACAGCCCGAATGACGTCATACAAGCCCAGTAATAATTTCCGTAGCGCCCCGCAGGGGCGGATTACGTTTGGCTTTTTAAGGAAGCGGGGTGGGGTAGAGGGTTGGCGAAAACCCTAAATTTAGCGGTCAACGTTGGGTACCACAGTGGAGTAGTGTTTAAAACCCTAAATTTCCCGGGCAACGCCGGGTTACACATCTAGTAATTCATATTTTATAGCGAATTTACTATAGTATGTGAAACAGAATCTGACAATAGGCCTAAAATATACAGAATGTCTTAATGTATGTATGTATGTATGTATGCATGTATGTATGTATGCAATATGTATGTATGTATGTATGTATGTATGTATGTATGTATGTATGTATGTATGTATGTATGTATGTATGTATGTATGTATGATGTATGTATGTATGTATATATGTATGTATGTAGACCTATGTATGTAGGCCTATGTATGTATGTATGTATGTATGTATGTATGTATGTATCTATGTATGTATGTATGTATCTATGTATGTATGTATGTATGTATGTATGTATGTATGTATGTATGTATGTATGTATGTAGGCCTATGTATGTATGTAGGCCTATGTATGTGTGTGTACTATGTATGTATGTATTTCATGCCGTTCAAGATCACGCAAAACTATATATATTGTATAACCTATGTTCTACGCATGACTTACGTTGCTCTTGGGGTTGTCCCTCCTTTCTTAAAACTTCGACCATGTGCTCTAATCATCTAATGCATGTCAAAAGTACACAGGAGGGTTACGAGGGCGCCTTACAAAGCAGCTACACGGAGAGAGTCGTTTACATAGTGAACATTTGAACAACATTTATCCTAGCCAACTCGTGATATATAATAGTTGGCCTGTACTTAAATTAAATCATAATATGCAAATAGTTGTCGAAAAGTAGATTACGTTAGCCTGTATTCCAAATTTAATGTTTGCAAATGTACAATGCATACGATATCATTTGCACTCCGACAAATATATTTTTCGGATGACAGTTTAATTTTGTTCCCAAATCTTATTTCCCATTCCCTCGTGGTCCAAACTTAGGCATACCCACAAAAATTGCATTAGGCCATGTGAGCAGAACGATAGGCCTAAGCTAACACTTTATTGTCGCACGCTATTTCTTGATTTTCTGCCTCTTGCCTTCGTTATCCACAACAGTTGAGAACGGATTGTTTCAAAAATTATTCAGTCTTTGATGCATACATGTAAAACGATTCATCTGTTGAGTAGCTTCTTTCAAAGTTTGAAGGAGAAAAATTCTTTCTTTCAACGTTTTAAGGTCCGTGTTTTCTATAAGATATAGGGCATAGGCCTATGTATAATTATATATATATAAATATATATATATATATATATATGTGGCGGACAGGCCACAAGACAAGTACACGTAAAATATAACTTGTGGGTAAATAGCGGGAGTAACCCTGACTCTCGTTAGGTAGCCTTTTGGCTTGGTAGAAAAGAAACTGAAACCGGTTTCGTTAAAATTTAGGTTTCGGTCATTGTATACGGAAGACCGATGTCCACGTTTAAGCCAAAGCATAGCGTGTTGCCGGTGGAATAAAGCCTGCCACACGGTGCGTTGCTTATAACGTGGAGTAGTTGCCGACTACTCCATACGTACTGTGTTCGTGAATTCGTTCATAGTTAAATCGGTTGTGTTCTACTGTCTCAACAGGATTGGCTGTAGCCATTTGAACATGATTGGGCGATCCTGATATACGCAGTTGTGAGAGCTCAGGTGGACGATCTGTCGGGGTTCGTTACTCAGTCATCGATCTCTAGGGGTTCAATCTTCTGTTTCAGGGGTACGGTTACAAGGCCGGAGACGCCGCAGCTCCGTTGGTCTGCGGAAGTGTTACATTGTATAGGGTGAAATCCCCTGGTGAAGTATCCGGTTACTGTTTGGCTACACGTGTTGGTGATTCTGCAGGACTTGGGTTGGGCTCCTTCCTGCCAGGGAATCTACGTGTTGCATTCACGATCTTGCTGTCTTAGCGATCGTTGAGAGTCTTTTGAGCGTAACGCGAAGGTTACGGGTGGAGAGTGGTGACTCCACGGGGCGCATGAAGCCGACGCCTCGGTGATATACGCTCGATTTAGTAAAGCAGGGGCATCAAGTTTTGGGGTTTTGATCAGAGTTAAAGTGGTACAGTAGAGAGTTGTTGCTCCCCTCGGGTAGAGGATAGTTTGTAGCTTTGGCAAACTAGGAGCGTGGGAAGCAGAGTAAATTTTGAGAGTAAAGACCAAGTGTTATTGAGGGTTTTTACCTGAGGTCCGTAACTGCTGAGTTAGGGCGAACGGCGCCAGTAGAATATAGCGACAATAAATAAGTCTCTTCGGAGACGGGGCTTCCCGATACCTGTTCCCCCAAGACCGCCAGGTCTTTTATTTTTACCTCCGTTTTCGCACAACAGACCAGCAACCACCACGACGCTCTTCCGAGCGTCCGAGAAGGCAGGTCTCGGTAAAGGCGGCTGTTGCCGTTGGCTGGTGGACGAGTGAGGCGAGCACTCGGGAAGCGCGCCGCGTGACTTGGACACGGTAGCGGCGCGTGTTCCGTTGACAGGCTAAGTGCAAAGTTGGGAGTTTCGGCCGCTGCCGGTCTCTATCGCTCCCCGGGCTTCAGCTTGACTCGGCCCGGCGGTGTGAGCAGCGTGAGCCGTCTCTCCGTGAAAGTCTTGGTTACCGAAATGGGAAATCGGTCGTGGCGCATCCTCGGCCTCGGGCCGCTGGAATGGTCATGGTTTCAGTCACTGTGGGCGACGGGACAGGGCATGCGCTCAGTAGTCCCCGTTGGTGGCGAGGGCTCAGTGGCCGCCAAGTGCAGCATGGTGCGCAAGAGTAAAGACGAACAGGGCAAGAAGACAAAGACCGAAGGCGCGACGGGTGGCGCACGGCGAGGCCGCTCTGCCGGTGGGACAACGGACCCTGTGTTGGGAGTCGGCCATCCTCCATCTCAGGACGTCGCCTACTCGGCGACCGCGGGCTCGGCAGAGAGCGGGTCCGACGATACGGCGCTGCACACCCGGTCGCAGGCGTCGGTATCAGGGGCTTCTTCGACCGTCAGTGAAAGTGACAACGGCGCGCACGGCGCAGACAGCGACTCGGGAGATCCAGGCAATCCTGGTAAGAGCGCGGGTCTCTCGGGTCTTGGGCTGTCGGAGACTCTTGATGGTGCAGGGGCCACCGAGGAAGACCGACCCGGTCATACAGAGGCGCTTGCGGCCGAGGGCAAGAGAGAAGCGGCGCAGGCGTTGTCTGTTGAGGGTCGGACGCCACAAAGTGGTACCAGAAGTGGGGTCAAAACTTCTGAGGTACGCACTGTCCCTTTTCCGCCTTTGAATGTTGATTTTTCAACCGGGAATCTTTCCATGGATGTTTCTCGACCTGATTGTGAGTACTTTGGCGCTCGTCCAAAAATTTGTTGGCCTGATTTGAACATAGCTGGTGGTTTTGCTCAATCTGATGTAGCTGTGCCTTTTGATCTCGCTACTGGTGACTCAAGGGAGTTTGTTGATCTAGAAGTTGAAGCTGAATTGGTTCGCGACCGTTTTAAGACTTCTTCTTCTGTTGCTGGTGTTGAGCATTGGCTCCGATCGGTTCCACGAGTTTCGGAAGCTGTTCGGGACAGCAGACCCATGTTTTCAGAGCGTGTAGTCCCATCTGATCCTGACAGGAACGCATATCGGCTACCTGAGCGATGTGTGGAGGTACTCTCCGTGAAAGAAAGGTCGAGTCGAAGTGCTGGTGCATCTCGCAGGCATGTTCCTCGACTTGAGACGATTGAGAGCGTCTCAGGAAATGATGTAGCTGTTGATGTAAGGAAAGAACTGTCAGTCCTCCGGGAATGTTTGACTCTGCTCACTCAGCAAGTGCAGGCCTTGTCAGCTTCTCGTGAACGGAGGCAGGAGTCGTCGCCACAGCCGATGGTAAGACTTCCTGAAAAAGCAAAACAAAACAAAGTCAGTAAAGACACGAAAAGACTGCATGAAATACCGGAGCGGAAAGTGTCGACGTCAGGTCATGGTGAGCCTCGGACAGTCAGACGTTTGGTGCCGCCGGAGGTCAGGGTGAAAGGAAAAGTGGTGTCATCTGACGATGCATCCACACAGACTGACCCGGATGAGCAGAGAACAAAGACGAATGATGAAAGTCATAGGCGTCAGGCAAAACGGAAAGTGAAAATCACGGTGCCGACACAGCGTACTGAACCGTCGTCAAGTCGGTCTATTCTAAAGAAGAAAGACCAAGGACAACGACGTGTGGCAGTAGTGCCAGACGATGATAGCACTTCGTCGGGTGAAAGTATCCGGTCTCCCGTAAAGGCCAGAGGACACAGAGATAGAGGAGTTGCCAGAGGACAGGATAACACTCGTGTGAAACAACGAGTCGGATCACGGATCGGGGCAGAGGATGAATCGAGCGATGATAGCGATTCACCTCGACGGAGTTCCGCTGACGACAGAACACGGCAACGTTCTGCCAGTCAGACGAGACACAGAGTTCCAGTAGACCGTGGGATCCGGATCAAACTTGAAAAGTATGACGGGAAAACAGCGATCGCTGCTTTTCTCGCCAAGTTTGAAGTCTGCGCCAGATGCAACAATTGGAGCGACAGGGAAAAATCTGACCAGCTCATGTGTGCTCTCACAGGGCCGGCGTCACAATTGTTGTGGGACATGGGTGCCCAGCAGAACGTGTCTTGGCAGGGTCTGGTGGAAAAGTTAAAGGCGAGGTATGGTTCAGAGAATCAGACGAATCTCTTCCGAACCAAGTTACGGACATACCGACAAGGGCAGTCTGAGACGCTGAGCAATGTTGTGCAGGAGATCAGGCGATTGATGGTCCTCGCATATCCTGGACCGACAAATGACGTCGTAGAGTCGATCGCTTGTGATGCCTTCATTGACGCTTTGACGAATCAAGACTTAGCTCAGAAGGTACGAGAGAGGGAACCGGTTGATCTCGAGACCGCTTACAAACATGCTGTCCGGTTGGAAGCATACGGTCGTCAGTCAACGTCCGGTGGTAACTCGGAGCAGAGACATGGGCGGGTGAAAGCTACCAAGTCCGATAGAACGACTACGGTAGTCGGGGATCCACAAGATCAGCGAATGGTCGACCTGGAACGTCAACTTGAGACTCTGACCAAGGAACTCGGTCAGCTCAAGCCGAAGTCAGAGTCAGGGTTTGTTGCAAACAAACCCTACGAGCGATGGAATCGTGCGGACCGGACAAACAATGGACCGTTCCAGAGACAAGGATTTCAACCAGGTGGTTGGTGGACCGACAAACGCGAATGTTTCCTGTGCCACAAAAGAGGACATATCCGCAGGAATTGTCCGCAGCTGAGAACAGAAGCTGCTGAAGATCCAGTGAGCACTGAACCTTTCCCGGAACCGTCACAAAACCGACTGGTGAAAGGAAGCAGTATGGCGTACATCGTCACACGCTTGAATGGAGTAAGACGTCAATGTCTTCTTGACTCAGGCAGCGAGATGTCGCTGGTGCCGAAATGCTTCGTGCCAGGGAGTAAAGTGGTACCGTCAGAGCAACGACTGCTAGCCGCGAACGGGAGCGAGATCCGAGTGGAGGGTGAAGCCATGTTGACCATTCACATTGGCAGGAAATCCTTTCCGCTGCCTTGTCTGGTGACGGACCAAGTGACGGAAGTCATCTTGGGGCTGTCGTGGCTCGAAGCCAATCAGGCGAGCTGGAACTTCGCTGGTCATTGTGTTCGCCTGGGTGAACTGAACGTACCGCTGAAAACTACATCTGCAGAACTCAGGTGCAGGAAAATTATGATCCGACACGACACAGTAATACCGGCCAGATGTGAAATGGATGTACTGGTTTCGGTGGTGTATCCGCATCTGCGAGTCGATACAGAGGACTGGGTCACTACCCCTAAGGAATTATCCAAAGGATTGGTAGTTGGGCGAACCCTGATCCCTGGAAAAGAGTCAGTGGTCTGGGTCAGGATGGTGAACGTGGGAAACGAGGACACCACGGTAAGGCAAAGTACTGAATGCCTGTTGGAACGAGTGACAGTATTACAAGTCACTAAGAATCTGATGACACAGAAGTCAGAGTATGGTCGACAGATTCCGTCAAGGATAGGAACGACACGTCAACCCACGGTACTGCCGGAGGTAAAAGTTAACACCTGGAACGCTTTGGAAAAAGACGTGTTTGGACCCACGGTACTGCCGGAGGAAAACGTTAACACCTGGAACGCTTTGGAAAAAGACGTGGTTGGACCCACGGTACTGCCGGAGGTAAAGGGTAACAGCTGGTGCGATTTGGAAAAAGACGTGGTTGGACCCACGGTAAAGCCGGCGGAAAAAGTAAATACCTGGAACGCTTCGGATAAAGACGCTAAGTATGCTGTGATGAGAGAGGTGGTACCCACGGTACGGCCGGAGGAAAAAGATAACACCGGGAACGCTTTGGACAAAGACATGTTGGTGGAGCGGAAGCAGCAGGCTGAGGACAAGATCTGGCCTGTGATGAGCGGTGACAGTTGGCTGCAGGAAGAGAAGGATGACAGTGACTCCTCACTCGACCTCGACCTGGAGAGGGTGTGTCGGAGGTTTCCGTCAATACGGGAACACCTCGGAGGTTTACCTACGTCCATGAGGGACAATACCGTCGAAAGTCCCAGTCGACGAAGTGGTAGTCAGTCGTCAATGGATGACTAGCCAAAACCCTCGCGTAATGGCGATGTGTTTCTGGATGGGGTCGAGAAAGATTTCTGTTTACATTTGCTGGATTCCTTTTGTTGAACGCCACAGTGGTACTTGTGGGTTGCGAGACTTGAACTGGGTCTCGACACCGCTTCAATGTGGTGGGTTTTATATATTGCCAGTGGACTTTGTGCTTGATGTCCTTTTGATGTAGCCTTTTTCAGTTACGGGTTAAAGTGGTACCTGATCGTATTGAGAACGCGCCCTGCGTTTTCTTGTACTCGCGTGATGGCGATTGTTCCTTGATACTGGTCAAGTTCCTTTGAATTTCGTTTGATTTGCTGACCGCTTAATTGTGGTGGGACTGTCCACGCAATTCGCGAATAACTCTTGTTGAGTAGAATCACTATCAGACGGTGATGTGTGGGAACAACGGATATTCCCAGGACAGTGGACAGAGTTGGTAACTTTTCTCTCCTTAAGGTCCCTCAGCTTCGGGTTGAGTGGAGCTCGGGTAAGAGACAGAGTGCCTATGAGGATGGTGGTATCGCAAGTGGTACGAGATACGGGTAGAGTGATGCGGGATTGAGATACTCGCACCTGCTCGAGCTATCGCTACTAGTTAGCGATGGGCGGGGTTTTTGAGCCGAGATTTAACTGATGGTGGAATTACTCGCACCTGGCAGGCTGACGTTGTAGGTAACGTTCGGGCGGGGTGTTGTAAGTCGAGTCTCCTCGAGGTCGTTAGTCGCACCTGTTCTAGCTATCGCTACCAGTTAGCGCATGGGCGGGGTTCTTTGAAGTCGAAGTCCTGGTACTGGTCAATGGCCAGTGAGGAGTGGTGTACTCGCACCTGATCTAGCTATCGCTACGGGTTAGCGTATGGGCGGGGTGAATTAAGCCGAGGTTCCTGGAGGAATGAAATCGCACCTGATCGAGCTATCGCTACGAGTTAGCGATGGGCGGGGTTCTTATGTAAGCCGAAGTTCCTTGTTAGTATTGTGAAGTACGTCACTCTATAACCGTGGTGGTTAACGGTTCCTCGCACTCTAATCGAGCTCGGGTGGGAGATGTTCCTGTTACGTTTATGTTTCCCTGATCTTGCAGCCGATGTTTACATCGATGAACGGTACGTGAAGTATATGCTGGATAAAGGAAAGACTGTTCGTGAATCTGCGGCGGATTCTTGGATTTTTGCCGGAGTGCAAACTTCCGATTTTCGGTTATTATGATAATATGTCTGTTCTATTCTGTCGTTACTAGCACCAGCTAGTTGCGGAGGTTCGATTTGCTGTCGTAGGGTCGATCCTTGACTGCAAAGTCTACTCCGATGTGCCTATGTATTTGTGTTAGTTGTTATTTTCAGAGTTGGTTGGAAGCTGGCCAACAAACGACGCTGCTGGACGTCGTGTTCGTGACAACGAGATTCAGACAGAGAATCTTTGACACTGTGATGATGGTGGTTGAGTATGACTGGTGCGAATGAAATAATAAAGAGCATGTCTGGTGTGTGAATGGGTTATGAGTGACACTCATTTTTGTGATCGGGAGACAGAGGGGGTAGTGCTGTCTCCCAAGAACCTAAGTAGGTAGGTTAGAGGACGGGCCCATAAAAATGGGAGGGTCCTGATAAATACTGTCCATGTTTCCTAACGATGCTCCGCATCAAAGAAAGGTGGGGAGAGTGTGGCGGACAGGCCACAAGACAAGTACACGTAAAATATAACTTGTGGGTAAATAGCGGGAGTAACCCTGACTCTCGTTAGGTAGCCTTTTGGCTTGGTAGAAAAGAAACTGAAACCGGTTTCGTTAAAATTTAGGTTTCGGTCATTGTATACGGAAGACCGATGTCCACGTTTAAGCCAAAGCATAGCGTGTTGCCGGTGGAATAAAGCCTGCCACACGGTGCGTTGCTTATAACGTGGAGTAGTTGCCGACTACTCCATACGTACTGTGTTCGTGAATTCGTTCATAGTTAAATCGGTTGTGTTCTACTGTCTCAACAGGATTGGCTGTAGCCATTTGAACATGATTGGGCGATCCTGATATACGCAGTTGTGAGAGCTCAGGTGGACGATCTGTCGGGGTTCGTTACTCAGTCATCGATCTCTAGGGGTTCAATCTTCTGTTTCAGGGGTACGGTTACAAGGCCGGAGACGCCGCAGCTCCGTTGGTCTGCGGAAGTGTTACATTGTATAGGGTGAAATCCCCTGGTGAAGTATCCGGTTACTGTTTGGCTACACGTGTTGGTGATTCTGCAGGACTTGGGTTGGGCTCCTTCCTGCCAGGGAATCTACGTGTTGCATTCACGATCTTGCTGTCTTAGCGATCGTTGAGAGTCTTTTGAGCGTAACGCGAAGGTTACGGGTGGAGAGTGGTGACTCCACGGGGCGCATGAAGCCGACGCCTCGGTGATATACGCTCGATTTAGTAAAGCAGGGGCACCAAGTTTCGGGGTTTTGATCAGAGTTAAAGTGGTACAGTAGAGAGTTGTTGCTCCCCTCGGGTAGAGGATAGTTTGTAGCTTTGGCAAACTAGGAGCGTGGGAAGCAGAGTAAATTTTGAGAGTAAAGACCAAGTGTTATTGAGGGTTTTTACCTGAGGTCCGTAACTGCTGAGTTAGGGCGAACGGCGCCAGTAGAATATAGCGACAATAAATAAGTCTCTTCGGAGACGGGGCTTCCCGATACCTGTTCCCCCAAGACCGCCAGGTCTTTTATTTTTACCTCCGTTTTCGCACAACAGACCAGCAACCACCACGACGCTCTTCCGAGCGTCCGAGAAGGCAGGTCTCGGTAAAGGCGGCTGTTGCCGTTGGCTGGTGGACGAGTGAGGCGAGCACTCGGGAAGCGCGCCGCGTGACTTGGACACGGTAGCGGCGCGTGTTCCGTTGACAGGCTAAGTGCAAAGTTGGGAGTTTCGGCCGCTGCCGGTCTCTATCGCTCCCCGGGCTTCAGCTTGACTCGGCCCGGCGGTGTGAGCAGCGTGAGCCGTCTCTCCGTGAAAGTCTTGGTTACCGAAATGGGAAATCGGTCGTGGCGCATCCTCGGCCTCGGGCCGCTGGAATGGTCATGGTTTCAGTCACTGTGGGCGACGGGACAGGGCATGCGCTCAGTAGTCCCCGTTGGTGGCGAGGGTTCAGTGGCCGCCAAGTGCAGCATGGTGCGCAAGAGTAAAGACGAACAGGGCAAGAAGACAAAGACCGAAGGCGCGACGGGTGGCGCACGGCGAGGCCGCTCTGCCGGTGGGACAACGGACCCTGTGTTGGGAGTCGGCCATCCTCCATCTCAGGACGTCGCCTACTCGGCGACCGCGGGCTCGGCAGAGAGCGGGTCCGACGATACGGCGCTGCACACCCGGTCGCAGGCGTCGGTATCAGGGGCTTCTTCGACCGTCAGTGAAAGTGACAACGGCGCGCACGGCGCAGACAGCGACTCGGGAGATCCAGGCAATCCTGGTAAGAGCGCGGGTCTCTCGGGTCTTGGGCTGTCGGAGACTCTTGATGGTGCAGGGGCCACCGAGGAAGACCGACCCGGTCATACAGAGGCGCTTGCGGCCGAGGGCAAGAGAGAAGCGGCGCAGGCGTTGTCTGTTGAGGGTCGGACGCCACATATATATGTGTGGAGTTCGTGCCCCTGCTGCCATATCAGACATACAAGGGGCGGCGAGCTGCTGGCTTCCCGGGCGACCCATGAACAGAGCCCTGCGCCGGCCGCGCCGCGCCGCGCCTCCACCCCGACACTTTGTGGGCGCCGCCGCCGCCGATTTTTTTGAGTCGGCGCGCCGACGCCGCCGCCCCCGAAAATTTGTCGGCGCGCCGCCTATGCCACGTGGATTCGGTTATTTCTTTTCGTTGCATTTTCATCTGTTGCATGAAAAATTGCTGCGTCAATGAAAATAGAATCTTTCTCTTATATACTTTGATTTTTCCTGGCAACACCGTTTTTGTATCAATGCCATGCAACCTATGATGCTACCTATTCGTTTGGACTTTTCGAACAGTGCGCTTAACGATTAAACTTTTGAGGATTTTGTTATTTGATTTGAAATATGGCATCAACAAAGGTAAAAAGAACCCCAGGTATGCCTAACTGAATGCTATGCCGTGTGTGTTCCTGCCTGATAGTCCGCTAGGATGGAACAGAACCGTCTGCCCTGTAGTATTAGGATACACGTTACTATTATGTTGCAAAGAGGTGGCGCTCTGCAATTTTATGCAGGCGATTGGTCGTGTCTAAACTCATACGCTGTACGTGACCTATGTGAAATTGGTGATTAATTAAGCTTTCGAACATTGATAGGCTTGTCTATATGCACAGTGGAGTAATGTTAGGCAATTGGACAATAGACCCTATTTTGTCAACAATTTGAGCAACGTCTCATAAATGGGATCAGATTAGGAAAATAAAAACATTTTCCGCACAAAACAAGTGTAACTTAGGGTGACTTGGCCTGCTTAGATCGAAAGACTTCTACATAGCAATTTTTGGATTTAAAGAAGATGCTAAGAGTTTCGCTTGGAAGTCGTTCGGATTATTGGCCGAAAATCAAAAGGGTGGTGAATTCTGATCAAGTTTACTACTCAGTGTGCGTTGACAAAAGAAAATTTAAAAAACCGCATGAACCCTCATCTGTTGATAAGATTGAATGATAACTCCCACTTTGTGGCAGATAAATATTTCTACGCAAACACAGTACGTATGTATGTATGCGTGTATGCGTGTATGCGTGTATGCATGCATGCATGCATGCATGTATGTATGTATGTATCTATGTATGTATGTATGTATGTATGTATGCATGTATGTATGTATGTATGTATGTATGCATGTTTGCATGTTTGCATGCATGCAGATATACAATTTCAGCAGGTCGCGTCAAGAAAAATGGGCCTCTATAATTTCTGACGGGTCATAAGGCAGGTCAAGAGTAAAATAGGCAGGTAGCGCAAACAGTCCTTTAAGTGTTATTAGTAGGTTACGTAAGCTGGCGGCCTGAATTTAAAAACGTTGTCATGTGTTTTTCTTAATCAAGTTTTTGCAGAGTTTTGTAATTGAACGTTAACTCAGGGAATAATTGTTTCTAATCAATGCTGACTAAAGACAAGATAATTGCCAAAATAATGGCTGAACACGCTTATCTTGACAATATAGGGTTCTTGTGTAACAACATTCAAAATAGTTATGCGACGCTGGAGCAGTAATTCCACGACGCCGCGCTGCGCCGCCGACGCCGACATTTTGAGGGCGCAGCCGCCGCCGATTTTTGCTTGTCGGCGCGCCGCCGCCGCCGACCAAAAATGACCGGCGCGCCGCCGCCGACACTCTCATGTCGGCGCAAGGTTCTGCCCATGAATTTACCAGGATCCCGAGTGTCGCCCGGGTCGCTAGCGTGTCTGTGTCTGCTACTCATTCGACGGGACGCCACCGCGCCGTCCCCGTCTTCACTCTCGGCCGAAGAGGCCTCCGAGATGGTCGCTCGCGACAGGGTATAAAGCTCTGTCGCTTCCGAGTCTGCCTCGCCCTCGTCCACGGTCACTTTGGGAGTAACATCCTGAGCCTGAGGATGGCCGTCGCTCAACACAGGGTTCATCGATACACGGGCGGCAGACCCTCGCTTGGAGCTACCCTTCACGGACACGGGCCCTTTTCCCTTGCCCGACCGATCTCCCTTCCGGCGTAACATCGAACAGACAGCAACTCTAGAACTAGTGCCACCGACGGGTACCACGGCACGTTCGCGAAACTCTGCAGACCAAAGTGATTTGAACCACGGCCACTCCAGGGGACTGAGTCCCAGGCCTCGCCAGAAAAGCATGCTACGTTTGCAAAAGACGGACAAATTTATCAGGCGGCGTCACCGGGACTAGACGGTGGCCACACCAACTCGCTCCAAGGGAACAGAAACGACAACGAATTCACCAGGAAATATTCTACACCAGGACCCAAGACGGTAGGCAGCAATGCCCTAACCGGCCGGTCGTAACTCTGTTCACCAACGGCCGGAGCTCCGATTAACCTCCGCCGAAATATTCCCACGAGGAAACGACGCGCCACCAACTCTGTCAGATTGATGCGCCGATGCTCCCTTGTCCGACGGACACTCGTTCACTCGCGGCCTCGCTATACTCGTACGGCGCGTGCGCCGATGCTGGCCGACAGTCGCCCAACTTTCCAACTCCCAGCGATGCTGGTCGCAGACCTTCAGCGATGCTGGTCACCGGCTTTCAGCGATGCTGGTCCTCGGCTTTCAGCGATGCTGGTCACCGGCGTTCAGCGATGCTGGTCACCGGCTTTCAGCGATGCTGGTCACCGGCTTTCAGCGATGCTGTTCTGCAAGCACGTAACCCACGTTGGAGCGATGCTGTTCTGCAAGCACGTAACCCACGTTGTAGCGATGCTGTTCTGCAAGCACGTAACACACCGACTCCAAGAAACCTCGTAGCGGCGTCCGACACCGTCCGATCACAAACAGGCCAGCATCGGGCCTGGAGTGGATGGACGTGACGGGGCCCTAACTACGGGTATTTTAACTTTCAAATAACTGTGGCGTTTCAGCCACAAGACAATGTTCGTTACGAGAAACGCCGAACGGCTGCCTTGTTAAACTAAGCTGGAAACAAGGCCGGAGCAACGGTTACGCTCTTAAAGCAGCCAAACCGTGTATTTAGATTCACTGTAGGTAAGGCATAATTTTCCGTAATAGAAACGCGACACGAAAATTATGCGCTATAAAGCGCGACCGTTAGTGTAATGCCTGTGGAACACAGCTGGAAGCAGGCGAGAGTGAAGATGAGGCATTTATAGCCGAATCGCTTATGGAACTCTCTCGTAGGTAGTTTAGGGCCCGTAGTTCTAATTCTATACTTAATTTTAGGCTGGCCTGATAGCTTAAATTTAAGGCGTAAGTTACGGAGAAGTCGTTTGGGAAACGATAGAAAGAAACCTGGTGACGATCCGACAATAAATGGATTTTTGGCGAATTAATAACGGTTTTTCTATACGGAAGACCGATTGTTGATTTTATGCCAAACCATAGTGTGCAAACAGCGATATTCCGGTGGAATAAAGCCTGCCACACGGTGTTCTGCTATATATGTGGAGTAGTGGCGATTACTCCATGGTCAATGAGCATCAACTCTGTTCTTCTCATTGATCTCTACGCAGCCCAGACACGTTGAATTGACATTGCTACGTTGGTTTGTTGGTGTCCAAACGATTCCTGGTGAATTTGAAGAGAGATATTGTGTTTTGAGCGAATCCGCACCCGCGGAGGTTATACGTTACCTGCGGTGACGATCGAGCGGCGGCCGACTGGGCATCGCCCCGCTACGACGCGCCAGGGAGAGTTCGTGGTGATTGCTACTGTGACTGGTTTAGCTTCTTTAGAGTCCTCCGCCTGGAGGTTGAGAAAGTTTGATTCACGTCTCTGAAAAGTGTTTGACAATCGTTCCCTCGGCGGCCCGCGTCGGTTAATCTGCACGGCCGGCCAAGGCGAGCGCGCAACCGTCGATAAGCGGTAAGGCCTCGTCTGAATACCTTACACTCGGATCGGTGCATCCGACTGTGACCCGGTTCCTTTATAACGGTAGTGCTTAGAGGCAGCGCCGCGTTAGCGGGCGGCCCACCGCACGAACTCGAGAGCAGCGAGGCCTCCTGCCTTCGCGAGTTACCTGGACCTTCGCAGTTATCAGACCGGCGATTCCTCGCTCGTGTCGATTCATCATGTCGGTGTAGAACGCCAGAGAGGTTTTCTGCATATAACATAGCGTATACATTCCGATCCAGCACCTGCTGCTGAGCGACGGGTCTGGTCTCGTAGGACTCAGCCCCCTACGGACCTCGGCCACGCCAGCGAGCGCCTCGCCGCCTGTGCGGTTAAAAATTTCGGGTTAGGGTGAAACCCGCCAAGCTACAGAGACGCTTCGGCTCTACGGTCCGGAGAAGAATACTCGTTACATTTCTGCCTACGATTGGAAGACGGTGTTGGTGACTGCGGTGACAGCTTCCTCATCGTCGAGTGCATTTCGCTCGGACACCGTCCGCCCCGGACGTGCCGTCATCCAGTGTCGCGGGCGCTGCCCGGACAATCGACGCCTCGTGCGCCAGTGAATATTTCGTCATTCCAGCTTGGTCGTGAACGTGAAAATTCGGATTCAGTGGTACCTTGAAAGCAGTAAACCGGGATCGTTGGTTGCTGGTTAGCCTCGGACTGCGCGCGGATTGAGGGCTCGAAGTTCATTGCGCCTTCTATTCCCCGCGTGGCCGACCGCAGCAACGAGTCTTTGGGTGCCGCGCATTCCGCCGAAGCAGAATGCGTGGAGCCCATTGCCAGTAAATACATCCAGTGAGTGACATACTGAAGAAGAGTGCAAAGAAATACCGTGATACCTATATCTTGCCGCCGGCGAGATCTAACGATAAGTTTACCCGTAAGCGGCCGGGTAGAGGCGACAGTAAGTAAGGGCGCAGCTCCCTTAATTCTGTCAGCGTAGTGTACCAGAACGTGGTCGGTCGGGGAAATCCTCGATCGACGCGTAATTACAGTTACTGGTTGGAGTGAAGGGTGAAGTGTGCCTTGTTCGACTCTTCGGCGAGAGGTCGGTGAAGCTCCCGCAGCGACATCGACTCCAAGTCCTAGTGTTCGTCAGTGGCCTACTCGGTGGAAGTTGACTCTACAGTGGTGAAACCTGCATCAGACCGTGCGGCGCATACGATTTGCCCGTGAAAGTGTCAAGAGACTTGGTCTAGCTCGCCGCGTTTGGGAGCTAGAGGCATATTTGTGATTTCATCGGCGCCCGCCGAAGTCCGAGCGTTCGCTGTGACGAAGCTCGCGCTCACCGGAGAGATTTGCCATCTGTTGTCCGATTCGTTCAATCTTGGTGTCGGATTGTTCGTCTCATTGAGAGAAATATTTTACCTGTGAAGACCTAGTCATTGACGGCTACGGTTCCGACGGTAGAAGTGTGCAAACCTGGTTTTCCGGTCTTCCGCGTAACATCGTAGAGACCAGCATCGAAGACCAGCATCGCAAAGCCAGCGACGGCCGGTGTGGCATGAAATTATGTCCGGCGTGAAATACTGTCCGACTCCGCCCACTTCCGTTGTCAGGACAGTATTTCATACGGTAGGTATGAAATCTTGTCCGGCATGAAATCATGTCCGGGTCCGGCCACTTTCGTTGTGGAAACAGTATTTACTATTACAAACGTGAGATATTGTCCGCGTTGGAGTTTCGTCTCAACGTAATATCAATAAGATATGCGAAATAATGTTTGTTGAAGCAGATGAGAAAACATTGGTGTGAGCATTAGAATCATGGTTTTAAAGCACACAGCTTGTAGTCGGGGTCCCGATGGCGCTTGTTCTATTTTTAGAAGGAAATTCCCATCGTGGAAAGAGGCGAACTGGCGATATGTTGAGACGTATGTAAACAAGTCTTAGAGTTGCACACAAATACGAAATTTAGGCTTTCATTTATTCATATCTATCTTTTCTTGTCTACTCCAGTCATCGAGACAAAGCAAAAGGGCTTTTGACCAACACAAATAGCTCAGCGGAGTTAGCTGCGTTAGGTTTTGGTCTGTTTATTTTCTCGTTGCATAAGCCTATCGGTCATTATTGGAAGATGCTTAGTTTTTACAAAGCACAATTTGACCTGTTGGCGCTGCATCCTGGTTCAAGCTCCACCCTACCTGTGCGGGCTTTTTACTCCAGTCTCCGTTTCTGAAAATAAAGAAAGTAAACAGTTCGACGCCCAGAAACCCTGCCGCATATTCGTATTCATATTCGTATCCCGTTCTCTGGGCCGTCGTTCGCTGCGGTCAGCTGCCCGCGGTGTCCCTTTTTGTCGCACCGCTACTATGCAGCGAAGAACATTTTCTGTGGTGGGTTATCTGGAATCTGGCTATCTGGAATGGCCTCCCTGCGGCTCTCCGTTCGCTTCCCCGTGACTCTGGTGGCTCTTTCTACCGTCTTCTCAAGACTTTTCTCTTTGACCAGGCCTGGGTTGGGAGCGCCTCTGAGTAGCGATCTTGAAGAGGCGCTATATAAATTTATGTGATTGATTGATTGAATAATAATAATGAGATAATAATACCCAATACAATGCAAGACATGTATAATGTAGCGGAATCCAAATATGCTTACGTAGTTCACTTGCAGTTCTTTTGTCACCTATCGCTGTTGACAAATATTGATGCTGTTAGTAAATGCAAACTTATAGGTCTACTATAGATAATAGATTCGATTTTATCTGACTGTAATAGACCATTAATTTTATAAATTCATCTAAAAGGAAAAATATTCCGTAAGCGCAGCAAATTTGCTATCATAAGTTAAGTACTTAAAACATAATTTTTCGGTAGTATCGGAAATCATAGGCCTGCATAATTACACTTCGTATCTTAGTCATTGATCTATATTTTTATATTATTATATGTACCTAATTATAGAGTTCGATGCCTCAGTACGTCGTATAATTATCTTGATTCTTGAATATTTTGTGTCTTTCCCGGACAAGATTTTATGATGCTTTAGCTTGACAGTTGCTATCTGATGTCATCGGTCACATGAACCAATGACAGCGCTTTCCGGACACAATTTCATGCCGGACAACATTTCATGCCACACCGGCAACGAAAGTATCAACGTGAATAACTTTGTATCCTGCGGTCGGATCGTCTCGATCTAAGCGACAATCTCGTTCATCGCGACGAGTAGAAGACTTTTCCTGTTGAGAGTTTGTCAGCATCTGTTACGGTTTGAACGGTATAGTCTAGAGGACACGCCTCGCGCGTGAAAAGGACAGCCGACGCGAAACTTGATTCTGCGGTCTTTCGCCTGGTGCAGCGAAGACCGACAGCTAACGTCCCGGTCTCCGAGAAACTTTGCCATCTGTCGTCTGATTCGTTCAATCTTGGTGTCCTATTGTTCGTCTCGACGAGGTGAATACTTTACCTGTGAAGAGTTAGTCAGTGACGGTTACGGCTTCAACGGTAGAAGCGCGCAAACTTGTTTTCCCCGGCCTTCGCCTAGCGAATACAGGCCAGCAACGCAAGACTGAGCGACCGCTGAGAGAGGTCGAAGTTCACCGGACAACTTTGTCAATCCTGGTCCAATTTACGTAAACTTGGTGTCAAACTGTTCGTCTGGTCTGTGCGAACATCTTACCTGTTGAGAGTTAACGAGTGTGAGTGGAGGTCCCGACGGGATAAACTCGCGAAGAGTTTCTTCCGGTCTTTCGCGAACCGTACGTCAAGGGAAAGATTTGCGTACGGCTCAGCGGCGCCGCCCTAGCGAGCGACCGCCCCGTACAGGTCTGTGTTGGAGACCCGCGACTCCATACGTTCGCGATTGTATGAAATTGTAATCTTGGCTCTTACGAGTATCTTTACTTTCACCTACTGGGCTTCGCGTCGACCAAGTAGCAGGGTCGTGAGTGTTCGCTTAGCCGTGCCGGCTTGTATTTGTACGTGTTGGTTGAAGTCCATTCAAGGCCGAAAGCGTATCGGTCGAGAGAGAGTAACTTTGTTATTTGTGGTACGATCTTTACAAAGTTGGTGTCAGATTGAACGTCACGCCGAGTTCTATCTTGTTTACGTGTGAGTGAGTTACCTGTTCCTTGGGAAGGGCTTCGGAAGGCACTTCATAAGCCGTCGCCCGTGTATTTCCCCTGTGTACGTATCTTTGCCAGTTTTGATCCGATCTGGTCGATCTTGGTGTCGTTCAGCTCAGCGCGCCAAGACGATCGCGACTGTTACGTGAGTGAGAGAGTATCCTTGGTGGATAAAACGGTGAAGGCTCGACAAGCTTTATTTCGCCGGAACTACGGTTTTCCCCGCCAGGTCGAGGAATTCGTAGTCGCAAAGTTAGGGTTAAACGTAGCTGCCCTAACAGCTCCCTGTAGTTTACGCAGCGTGTCCCGGTTCCATAAGTCATAAGTTAATTTAGTTAAGGAAGTGTGTACCCCTTAGCTAATTTTTAAGCCCCCTATACGGTAGCGATGCTGGTCTGTGGACGATAAACGCGAACCAGAAGCGGTACAAAGTCAGAGATCATTGGCGCCTGTTGCGGCGAAAGAGTCGACAGTTCCGAGTACGAGTGTGCGCCTTCCTTGTGGGATAGCGCGGAATTGAGTGTGAAACAAGTACGCGAGCGCCTGGCGAGCGCCGTATTCCTGGTTACGGTTAACTTCGCTGTTGCGCGAATCGTGTAATAGTTCTGCTTCCCAGCGAACTATACGGGTGGTCTCCCTTAAGGCCTGGTACCAGAAAAACATATACGAAGAACTTAACTGTCCTGTGGCGGACAAAGGACCATGGTTGTGTCTCAGTACAGAGTAGGGTTGAATCCCCTAGAGTGGAGTTGGTGTCGCCTTCTATGGCCGACCTCATGGCAGCGTCAGGTATTACCTGTTGGAAGTGACGGCGCGTCGGCAACTCGATGTAACATGGTGCGAAAGAAAACAGATCATGCGGAGGAGAAAGCGAAGTTGGCGGCCGTGAAAAGGAGCTCTAAGCGAGGGTCCTCTGCCCGAAGAGTGAACCCTGTTTCGAGGATTGGCCATCCTGGAGCTCGGGATGTTACCCCCAAGGTGACCGCGAGCGGGGCAGCATCAGGATCCGACGCTACAGAGCTGTATACCTTGTTCCGGGCCTCTTTGCCGAGACGTTCTTCTCCAGTGGCACAGATGCGAGTAGAGGCGATGACCGATGGGTCAGACTACGACGAAAGGCGCCGTGTTGCCATCGAGCGGGCCGGTGAGCGTTTCATAACCTTATCTGTAACGCTCACCGGCCCGCTCGACGGCAACACGGTGCCTTGCCTCGTAATCTGACCCATCGGTCATCTCCTCTACTCGCATCTGTGCCACCGGAGAAGAACGTCTCGGCAAAGAGGCTCGGAACAAGGTGTATAGCTCTGTAGCGTCGGATCCTGATGCTGCCCCTTCCGCGGTCACCTTGGGGGTAACATCCCGAGCTCCAGGATGGCCAATCCTCGAAACAGGGTTCACTCTTCGGGCAGAGGTCCCTCGCTTAGAGCTCCTTTTCACGGCTGCCAACTTCGCTTTCTCCTCCGCATGCTCTGTGCTCTTTCGCACCATGTTACATCGAGTTGCCGACGCGCCGTCACTTCCAACAGGTAATACCTGGCGCTGCCATGAGGTCGGCCATAGAAGGCGACACCAACTCCACTCTAGGGGATTCAACCCTACCCTGTACTGAGACACAACCATTGTCCTTTGCCCGCCACAGGACAGTCAAATTCTTCGTATATGTTTTTTTTCTGGTACCAGGCCTTTAGGGAGACCACCCGTATAGTTCGCTGGGGAGCGAAACTATCGTACAATTCGCGCAACAGCGAAGTTAACCGACTTCGGCGCTTGCCAGGCGCTCGCGTACTTGTTTCTCTCTCAACTCCGCGCTATCCCGAAAGAAAGGCGCACTACCGTCCGCAGAACTTGTTCGTTCTTCGCCGCCACAGGCGCCAACGATCGCTGACTTTCAAAACGCCTTGGGTTCGCGTTCACTGTCAACAGACCAGCATCGCTCCCGTATTGGGGGCTTAAAAATTAGCTAAGGGGTACACACTTTCTTAACTAAATTAACTTATGACTTATGGAACCGGGACACGCTGCGTAAACTACAGGGAGCGGTTAGGGCAGCTACGTTTAACCCTAACTTTGCGACTACGAATTCCTCGACCGGGCGGGGAAAACCGTAGCTTCGGCGAAGTAAAGCTTGTCGAGCCGTCACCGTTTAATCCACCCAGGATACTCTCAGACTGGCGTTACAGTCACTGTCGTCTTGGCGCGCTAAGAATACCGACACCAAGATCGACCAGATCGGATCACAACTGTCGAAGATACGTATACTGGGGAAATACACGGGCGACGGCCAAAGAATCGCTTTCCGAAGCCCTTCCCAAGGAACAGGTAACTCGCTGACACGTATACAAGATAGAACTCGGCGTGACGTTCAATCTGACACCAACTTTGTAAAGATCGGTCCACAAATAACAAAGTTATACTCTTGCGACCGATACGCTTTCGGCCTTGAGTGGACTTCAACCAACACGTACAAATACAGCCGGCACGGCTAAGCGAACACTCACGACCCTGCTACTCGGTCGACGCAAAGACCAGTAGGTGAAAGTAAAGATATTCGAAAGAGCCAAGTTTACACTTTCATACAATCGCGAACGTATGGAGTCGCGGGTCTCCAACACAGACCTGTACGGGGGCGGTCGCTCGCTGGGGCGGCGCCGCTGGCCGTACGCACGTCTTTCCCTCTGCGTACGGTTCGCGAAAGACCGGAAGAAACTCTTCGCGAGATTATACCGTCGGGACTTTCACTCACACTCGTTAACTCTCAACAGGTAAGATGTTCGCACAGACCAGACGAACAGTTTGACACAAGTTTACGTAGATTGGACCAGGATTGACAAAGTTGTCCGGTAAGCTTCTGTGGCGGACAGGCCACAAGACAAGTACACGTAAAATATAACTTGTTGGGTAAAAGGCGGGAGTAACCCTGACTCTCGTTAGGTAGCCATTTGGCTTAGTAGAAAAGAAACTGAAACCGGTTTCGTTAAAATTTAGGTTTCGGTCATTGTATACGGAAGACCGATGTCCACGTTTAAGCCAAAGCATAGCGTGTTGCCGGTGGAATAAAGCCTGCCGCACGGTGCGTTGCTTATAACGTGGAGTAGTTGCCGACTACTCCATACGTACTGTGTTCGTGAATTCGTTCATAGTTAAATCGGTTGTGTTCTACTGTCTCGACAGGATTGGCTGTAGCCATTTGAACATGATTGGGCGATCCTGATATACGCAGTTGTGAGAGCTCGGGCGACGATCTGTCGGGGTTCGTAACTCTGTCATCGATCTCACGGGGTTCAATCTTCTGTTTCAGGGGTACGGTTACAAGGCCGGAGACGCCGCAGCTCCGTTGGTCTGCGGAAGTGTTACATTGTATAGGGTGAAATCCCCTGGTGAAGTATCCGGTTACTGGTTGGCTACACGTGTTGGTGATTCTGCAGGACTTGGGTTGGGCTCCTTCCTGCCAGGGAATCTACGTGTTGCATTCACGATCCTGCCGTCTTGGCGATCGTCGAGAGTCTTTTGAGCGTAACGCGAAGGTTACGGGTGGAGAGTGGTGACTCCACGGGGCGCATGAAGCCGACGCCTCGGTGATATACGCTCGATTTAGTAAAGCAGGGGCACCAAGTTTTGGGGTTTTGATCAGAGTTAAAGTGGTACAGTAGAGAGTTGTCGCTCCCCTCGGGTAGAGGAGCAAGGGAAGCAGAGTAAATTCTGAGAGTAAAGACCAAGTGTTATTGAAGGGTTTTTACCTGAGGTCCGTAACTGTTGAGTTAGGGCGAACGGCGCCAGTAGAATATACAGAAATAAATAAGTCTCTTCGGAGACGGGGCTTCCCGATACCTGTTCCCCCAAGACCGCCAGGTCTTTTATTTTTACCTCCGTTTTCGCACAACAGACCAGCAACCACCACGACGCTCTTCCGAGCGTCCGAGAAGGCAGGTCTCGGTAAAGGCGGCTGTTGCCGTTGGCTGGTGGACGAGTGAGGCGAGCACTCGGGAAGCGCGCCGCGTGACTTGGACACGGTAGCGGCGCGTGTTCCGTTGACAGGCTAAGTGCAAAGTTGGGAGTTTCGGCCGCTGCCGGTCTCTATCGCTCCCCGGGCTTCAGCTTGACTCGGCCCGGCGGTGTGAGCAGTGTGAGCCGTCTCTCCGTGAAAGTCTTGGTTACCGAAATGGGAAATCGGTCGTGGCGCATCCTCGGCCTCGGGCCGCTGGAATGGTCATGGTTTCAGTCACTGTGGGCGACGGGACAGGGCATACGCTCAGTAGTCCCCGTTGGTGGCGAGGGCTCAGTGGCCGCCAAGTGCAGCATGGTGCGCAAGAGTAAAGACGAACAGGGCAAGAAGACAAAGACCGAAGGCGCGACGGGTGGCGCACGGCGAGGCCGCTCTGCCGGTGGGACAACGGACCCTGTGTTGGGAGTCGGCCATCCTCCATCTCAGGACGTCGCCTACTCGGCGACCGCGGACTCGGCAGAGAGCGGGTCCGACGATACGGCGTTGCACAACAGGTCGCAGGCGTCGGTATCAGGGGCTTCTTCGACCGTCAGTGAAAGTGATAACGGCGCGCACGGCGCAGACAGCGACTCGGGAGATCCAGGCAATCCTGGTAAGAGCGCGGGTCTCTCGGGTCTTGGGCTGTCAGAGACTCTTGATGGTGCAGGGGCCACCGAGAAAGACCGACCCGGTCATACAGAGGCGCTTGCGGCCGAGGGCAAGAGAGAAGCGGCGCAGGCGTTGTCTGTTGAGGGTCGGACGCCACAAAGTGGTACCAGAAGTGGGGTCAAAACTTCTGAGGTACGCACTGGCCCTTTTCCGCCTTTGAATGTTGATTTTTCAACCGGGAATCTTTCCATCGATGTTTCTCGACCTGATTGTGAGTACTTTGGCGCTCGTCCAAAAATTTGTTGGCCTGATTTGAACGTAGCTGGTGGTTTTGCTCAATCTGATGTAGCTGTGCCTTTTGATCTCGCTACTGGTGACTCAAGGGAGTTTGTTGATCTAGAAGTTGAAGCTGAATTGGTTCGCGACCGTTTTAAGACTTCTTCTTCTGTTGCTGGTGTTGAGCATTGGCTCCGTTCTGTTCCACGAGTTTCCGAAGCTGTTCGAGACAGCAGACCCATGTTTTCAGAGCGTGTAGTCCCATCTGATCCTGACAGGAACGCATATCGGCTACCTGAGCGATGTGTGGAGGTACTCTCCGTGAAAGAAAGGTCGAGTCGAAGTGCTGGTGCATCTCGCAGGCATGTTCCTCGACTTGAGACGATTGAGAGCGTCTCAGGGAATGGTGTGGATGTCGACGTGAAGAATGAACTGTCAGTTCTCCGGGAATGTTTGACTCTGCTCACTCAGCAAGTGCAGGCCTTGTCAGCTTCTCGTGAACGGAGGCAGGAGTCGTCGCCACAGCCATTGGTAAGACTTCCTGAAAAAGCAAAACAAAACAAAGTCAGTAAAGACACGAAAAGACTGCATGAAATACCGGAGCGGAAAGTGTCGACGTCAGGTCATGGTGAGCCTCGGACAGTCAGACGAATGGTGCAACAGGATGTCAGGGTGAAGGGAAAAGTGGTGTCATCTGACGATGCATCCACACAGACTGACCCGGATGAGCAGAGAACAAAGACGAATGATGGAAGTCATCGTCGTCGGGCAAAACGTAAAGTGAAAATCACGGTGCCGACACAGCGTACTGAACCGTCGTCAAGTCGGTCTATTCTAAAGAAGAAAGACCAAGGACAACGACGTGTGGCAGTAGTGCCAGACGACGATAGCAATTCGTCGGGTGAAAGTATCCGGTCTCCCGTAAAGGCCAGAGGACACAGAGCTAGAAGAGTTGCCAGAGGACAGGATGACACTCGTGTGAAACAACGAGTCGGATCACGGATCGGGGCAGAGGATGAATCGAGCGATGATAGCGATTCACCTCGACGGAGTTCCGCTGACGACAGAACACGTCAACGTTCTGCCAGTCAGACGAGAACCAGAGTTCCAGTAGACCGTGGGATCCGGATTAAACTTGAAAAGTATGACGGGAAGACAGCGATCGCTGCTTTTCTAGCCAAGTTTGAAGTCTGCGCCAGATGCAACAATTGGAGCGACAGGGAAAAATCTGACCAGCTCATGTGTGCTCTCACAGGGCCGGCGTCACAATTGTTGTGGGACATGGGTGCCCAGCAGAACGTGTCTTGGCAGGGTCTGGTGGAAAAGTTAAAGGCGAGGTATGGTTCAGAGAATCAGACGAATCTCTTCCGAACCAAGCTACGGACATATCGACAGGGTCAGTCTGAGACACTGAGCAATGTTGTGCAGGAGATCAGGCGATTGATGGTCCTAGCATATCCTGGACCGACAAATGACGTTGTTGAGTCAATCGCTTGTGATGCCTTCATTGACGCTTTGACGAATCAAGACTTGGCTCAGAAAGTACGCGAAAGAGAACCGGTTGATCTTGAGACCGCGTACAAACATGCTGTCCGATTGGAAGCATACGGTCGTCAGTCAACGTCTGGTGGTAACGTGGAACAGAGACATGGTAGAGTGAAAGCTACCAAGTCCGATCGAACGACTCCGGTAGTCGGGGATCCACAAGATCAGCGAATGGTCGACCTGGAACGTCAACTTGAGACTCTGACCAAGGAACTCGGTCAGCTCAAACCGAAGTCGGAGTCGGGGTTTGTTGCGAATAGACCCTACGAGCGATGGAATCGTTCGGACCGGACAAACAATGGACCGTTCCAGAGGCAAGGATTTCAACCAGGTGGTTGGTGGACCGACAAACGCGAATGTTTCCTGTGCCACAGAAGAGGACATATCCGCAGGAATTGTCCGCAGCTAAGAACAGAAGCTGCTGAAGATCCAGTGAGCACTGAACCTTTCCCGGAACCGTCACAAAACCGACTGGTGAAAGGAAGCAGTATGGCGTACATCGTCACACGCTTGAATGGAGTAAGACGTCAATGTCTTCTTGACTCAGGCAGCGAGATGTCGCTGGTGCCGAAATGCTTCGTGCCAGGGAGTAAAGTGGTACCGTCAGAGCAACGACTGCTAGCTGCGAACGGGAGCGAGATCCGAGTGGAGGGTGAAGCCATGTTGACCATTCACATTGGCAGGAAATCCTTTCCGCTGCCTTGTCTGGTGACGGACCAAGTGACGGAAGTCATCTTGGGGCTGTCGTGGCTCGAAGCCAATCAGGCGAGCTGGAACTTCGCTGGTCATTGTGTTCGCCTGGGTGAACTGAACGTACCGCTGAAAACTACATCTGCAGAACTCAGGTGCAGGAAAATTATGATCCGACACGACACGGTAATACCGGCCAGATGTGAAATGGATGTACTGGTTTCGGTGGTGTATCCGCATCTGCGAGTCGATACAGAGGACTGGGTCACTACCCCTAAGGAATTATCCAAAGGATTGGTAGTTGGGCGAACCCTGATCCCTGGAAAAGAGTCAGTGGTCTGGGTCAGGATGGTGAACGTGGGAAACGTAGACACCACGGTGAGATAGAGTACTGAATGCCTGTTGGAGCGAGTAACCGTATTACAGGTCACTGAGAACCTGTTGACCCAAAAGTCAGGTTGCGATAGACAGGTTCCGTCAAGGATAGGAACGACACGTGGACCCACGGTACTGCCGGAGGTAAAGGGTAACAGCTGGTGCGATTTGGAAAAAGACGTGGTTGGACCCACGGTACAGCCGGAGGTAAAAGTAAACACCTGGAACGCTTCGGATAAAGACGCCAAGTATGCTGTGTTGAGAGAGGTGGTACCCACGGTACAGCCGGAGGTAAAAGTAAACACCTGGAACGCTTCGGATAAAGACGCCAAGTATGCTGTGATGAGAGAGGTGGTACCCACGGTACGGCCGGCGGAAAAAGATAACACCGGGAACGCTTTGGACAAAGACATGTTGGTGGAGTGGAAGCAGCAGGCTGAGGACAAGATCTGGCCTGTGATGAGCGGTGACAGTTGGCTAAAGGATGAAGAGGATGACAGTGACTCCTCACTCGACCTCGATCTTGAGAGGGTGTGTCGGAGGTTTCCGTCAATACGTGAACACCTCGGAGGTTTACCTACGTCCATGAGGGACAATACCGTCGAAAGTCCCAGTCGACGAAGTGGTAGTCAGTCTCCAATGGATGACTAGCCAAAACCATCGCGTAATGGCGATGTGTTTCTGGATGGGGTCGAGAAAGATTTCTGTTTACATTTGCTGGTTTCCTTTTGTTGAACGCCACAGTGGTACTTGTGGGTTGCGAGACTTGAACTGGGTCTCGACACCGCTTCAATGTGGTGGGTTTTATATATTGCCAGTGGACTTTGTGCTTGATGTCCTTTTGATGTAGCCTTTTTCAGTTACGGGTTAAAGTGGTACCTGATCGTATTGAGAACGCGCCCTGCGTTTTCTTGTACTCGCGTGATGGCGATTGTTCCTTGATACTGGTCAAGTTCCTTTGAATTTCGTTTGATTTGCTGACCGCTTAATTGTGGTGGGACTGTCCACGCAATTCGCGAATAACTCTTGTTGAGTAGAATCACTATCAGACGGTGATGTGTGGGAACAACGGATATTCCCAGGACAGTGGACAGAGTTGGTAACTTTTCTCTCCTTAAGGTCCCTCGGCTTCGGGTTGAGTGGAGCTCGGGTAAGAGACAGAGTGCCTATGAGGATGGTGGTATCGCAAGTGGTACGAGACACGGGTAGAGTGATGCGTGATTGGGATACTCGCACCTGCTCGAGCTATCGCTACCAGTTAGCGGTGGGCGGGGTGATTAAGCCGAGATTTAACTGATGGTGGAATTACTCGCACCTGGCAGGCTGACGTTGTAGGTAACGATCGGGCGGGGTGGTCGTAAGTCGGGTCTCCTCGAGGACGTTAGTCGCACCTGTTCTAGCTATCACTACGAGTTAGTGATGGGCGGGGTTCCTTTAAGTCGAAGTCCTGTTTCTGGTCAAATGACCGTGTGTCGGGGATGTACTCGCACCTGTTCGAGCTATCGCTACGAGTTAGCGTATGGGCGGGGTGGTAAGCCGAGGTTCCTGGAGGAATGGAATCGCACCTGATCGAGCTATCGCTACGAGTTAGCGATGGGCGGGGTTCTTATGTAAGCCGAAGTTCCTTGTTAGTATTGTGAAGTACGTCACTCTATAACCGTGGTGGTTAACGGTTCCTCGCACTCTAATCGAGCTCGGGTGGGAGATGTTCCTGTTACGTTTATGTTTCCCTGATCTTGCAGCCGATGTTTACATCGATGAACGGCACGTGAAGTATATGCTGGATAAAGGAAAGACTGTTCGTGAATTTGCGGCGGATTCTTGGATTTTTGCCGGAGTGCAAACTTCCGATTTTCGGTTATTATGATAATATGTCTGTTCTATTCTGTCGTTACTAGCACCAGCTAGTTGCGGAGGTTCGATTTGCTGTCGTAGGGTCGATCCTTGACTGCAAAGTCTACTCCGATGTGCCTATGTATTTGTGTTAGTTGTTATTTTCAGAGTTGGTTGGAAGCTGGCCAACAAACGACGCTGCTGGACGTCGTGTTCGTGACAACAAGATTCAGACAGAGAATCTTTGACACTGTGATGATGGTGGTTGAGTATGACTGGTGCGAATGAAATAATAAAGAGCATATCTGGTGTGTGAATGGGTTATGAGTGACACTCATTTTTGTGATCGGGAGACAGAGGGGGTAGTGCTGTCTCCCAAGAACCTAAGTAGGTAGGTTAGAGGACGGGCCCATAAAAATGGGAGGGTCCTGATAAATACTGTCCATGTTTCCTAACGATGCTCCGCATCAAAGAAAGGTGGGGAGAGTGTGGCGGACAGGCCACAAGACAAGTACACGTAAAATATAACTTGTTGGGTAAAAGGCGGGAGTAACCCTGACTCTCGTTAGGTAGCCATTTGGCTTAGTAGAAAAGAAACTGAAACCGGTTTCGTTAAAATTTAGGTTTCGGTCATTGTATACGGAAGACCGATGTCCACGTTTAAGCCAAAGCATAGCGTGTTGCCGGTGGAATAAAGCCTGCCGCACGGTGCGTTGCTTATAACGTGGAGTAGTTGCCGACTACTCCATACGTACTGTGTTCGTGAATTCGTTCATAGTTAAATCGGTTGTGTTCTACTGTCTCGACAGGATTGGCTGTAGCCATTTGAACATGATTGGGCGATCCTGATATACGCAGTTGTGAGAGCTCGGGCGACGATCTGTCGGGGTTCGTAACTCTGTCATCGATCTCACGGGGTTCAATCTTCTGTTTCAGGGGTACGGTTACAAGGCCGGAGACGCCGCAGCTCCGTTGGTCTGCGGAAGTGTTACATTGTATAGGGTGAAATCCCCTGGTGAAGTATCCGGTTACTGGTTGGCTACACGTGTTGGTGATTCTGCAGGACTTGGGTTGGGCTCCTTCCTGCCAGGGAATCTACGTGTTGCATTCACGATCCTGCCGTCTTGGCGATCGTCGAGAGTCTTTTGAGCGTAACGCGAAGGTTACGGGTGGAGAGTGGTGACTCCACGGGGCGCATGAAGCCGACGCCTCGGTGATATTGTGGCGGACAGGCCACAAGACAAGTACACGTAAAATATAACTTGTGGGTAAAAGGCGGGAGTAACCCTGACTCTCGTTAGGTAGCCATTTGGCTTGATAGGAAAGAAACTGAAACCGGTTTCGTTAAAATTTAGGTTTCGGTCATTGTATACGGAAGACCGATGTCCACGTTTAAGCCAAAGCATAGCGTGTTGCCGGTGGAATAAAGCCTGCCACACGGTGCGTTGCTTATAACGTGGAGTAGTTGCCGACTACTCCATACGTACTGTGTTCGTGAATTCGTTCATAGTTAAATCGGTTGTGTTCTACTGTCTCAACAGGATTGGCTGTAGCCATTTGAACATGATTGGGCGATCCTGATATACGCAGTTGTGAGAGCTCAGGTGGACGATCTGTCGGGGTTCGTTACTCAGTCATCGATCTCTAGGGGTTCAATCTTCTGTTTCAGGGGTACGGTTACAAGGCCGGAGACGCCGCAGCTCCGTTGGTCTGCGGAAGTGTTACATTGTATAGGGTGAAATCCCCTGGTGAAGTATCCGGTTACTGGTTGGCTACACGTGTTGGTGATTCTGCAGGACTTGGGTTGGGCTCCTTCCTGCCAGGGAATCTACGTGTTGCATTCACGATCTTGCTGTCTTAGCGGTCGTTGAGAGTCCTTTGAGCGTAACGTGAAGGTTACGGGTTTTTCTGTGGTGGAGAGTGGTGACTCCTCGGGTGCGCATGAAGCCGACGCCTCGGCGATATACGTTCTATTTAGTAAAACAGGGGCACCAAGTTTTGGGGTTTTGATCAGAGTTAAAGTGGTCCAGTAGAGAGTTGTTGCTCCCCTCGGGTAGAGGATAGTTTGTAGCTTTGGCAAACTAGGAGCGTGGGAAGCAGAGTAAATTTTGAGAGTAAAGACCAAGTGTTATTGAGGGTTTTTACCTGAGGTCCGTAACTGCTGAGTTAGGGCGAACGGCGCCAGTAGAATATAGCGACAATAAATAAGTCTCTTCGGAGACGGGGCTACCCGATACCTGTTCCCCCAAGACCGCCAGGTCTTTTATTTTTACCTCGGTTTTCCCATAACCGACCAGCAACCACCACGACGCTCTTCCGAGCGTCCGAGAAGGCAGGTCTCGGTAAAGGCGGCTGTTGCCGTTGGCTGGTGGACGAGTGAGGCGAGCACTCGGGAAGCGCGCCGCGTAACTTGGACACGGTAGCGGCGCGTGTTCCGTTGACAGGCTAAGTGCAAAGTTGGGAGTTTCGGCCGCTGCCGGTCTCTATCGCTCCCCGGGCTTCAGCTTGACTCGGCCCGGCGGTGTGAGCAGCGTGAGCCGTCTCTCCGTGAAAGTCTTGGTTACCGAAATGGGAGCACGGTCGTGGCGCATCCTCGGCCTCGGGCCGCTGGAATGGTCATGGTTTCAGTCACTGTGGGCGACGGGACAGGGCATGCGCTCAGTAGTCCCCGTTGGTGGCGAGGGCTCAGTGGCCGCCAAGTGCAGCATGGTGCGCAAGAGTAAAGACGAACAGGGCAAGAAGACAAGGACCGAAGGCGCGACGGGTGGCGCACGGCGAGGCCGCTCTGCCGGTGGGACAACGGACCCTGTGTTGGGAGTCGGCCATCCTCCATCTCAGGACGTCGCCTACTCGGCGACCGCGGACTCGGCAGAGAGCGGGTCCGACGATACGGCGCTGCACGCCCGGTCGCAGGCGTCGGTATCAGGGGCTTCTTCGACCGTCAGTGAAAGCGACAACGGCGCGCCCGGCGCAGACAGCGACTCGGGAGATCCAGGCAATCCTGGTAAGAGCGCGGGTCTCTCGGGTCTTGGGCTGTCAGAGACTCTTGATGGTGCAGGGGCCACCGAGAAAGACCGACCCGGTCATACAGAGGCGCTTGCGGCCGAGGGCAAGAGAGAAGCGGCGCAGGCGTTGTCTGTTGAGGGTCGGACGCCACAATATACGCTCGATTTAGTAAAGCAGGGGCACCAAGTTTTGGGGTTTTGATCAGAGTTAAAGTGGTACAGTAGAGAGTTGTCGCTCCCCTCGGGTAGAGGAGCAAGGGAAGCAGAGTAAATTCTGAGAGTAAAGACCAAGTGTTATTGAAGGGTTTTTACCTGAGGTCCGTAACTGTTGAGTTAGGGCGAACGGCGCCAGTAGAATATACAGAAATAAATAAGTCTCTTCGGAGACGGGGCTTCCCGATACCTGTTCCCCCAAGACCGCCAGGTCTTTTATTTTTACCTCCGTTTTCGCACAACAGACCAGCAACCACCACGACGCTCTTCCGAGCGTCCGAGAAGGCAGGTCTCGGTAAAGGCGGCTGTTGCCGTTGGCTGGTGGACGAGTGAGGCGAGCACTCGGGAAGCGCGCCGCGTGACTTGGACACGGTAGCGGCGCGTGTTCCGTTGACAGGCTAAGTGCAAAGTTGGGAGTTTCGGCCGCTGCCGGTCTCTATCGCTCCCCGGGCTTCAGCTTGACTCGGCCCGGCGGTGTGAGCAGTGTGAGCCGTCTCTCCGTGAAAGTCTTGGTTACCGAAATGGGAAATCGGTCGTGGCGCATCCTCGGCCTCGGGCCGCTGGAATGGTCATGGTTTCAGTCACTGTGGGCGACGGGACAGGGCATACGCTCAGTAGTCCCCGTTGGTGGCGAGGGCTCAGTGGCCGCCAAGTGCAGCATGGTGCGCAAGAGTAAAGACGAACAGGGCAAGAAGACAAAGACCGAAGGCGCGACGGGTGGCGCACGGCGAGGCCGCTCTGCCGGTGGGACAACGGACCCTGTGTTGGGAGTCGGCCATCCTCCATCTCAGGACGTCGCCTACTCGGCGACCGCGGACTCGGCAGAGAGCGGGTCCGACGATACGGCGTTGCACAACAGGTCGCAGGCGTCGGTATCAGGGGCTTCTTCGACCGTCAGTGAAAGTGATAACGGCGCGCACGGCGCAGACAGCGACTCGGGAGATCCAGGCAATCCTGGTAAGAGCGCGGGTCTCTCGGGTCTTGGGCTGTCAGAGACTCTTGATGGTGCAGGGGCCACCGAGAAAGACCGACCCGGTCATACAGAGGCGCTTGCGGCCGAGGGCAAGAGAGAAGCGGCGCAGGCGTTGTCTGTTGAGGGTCGGACGCCACACTTCGACCTCTCTCGCGGTCGATCGGTCTTGCGTTGCTGGCCTGTACTCGCTAGGCGAAGGCCGGGGGAAAACAAGTTTGCGCGCTTCTACCGTTGAAGCCGTAACCGTCACTGACTAACTCTTCACAGGTAAAGTATTCTCCTCGTCGAGACGAACAATAAGACACCAAGATTGAACGAATCGGACGACAGATGGCAAAGCCGCTGAAAACGCGGCCGGTCTTCGCTGCACCACGCGAAAGACCGAGGGATCAAGCTTCGCGTCGGCTGTCCTTTTCACGCGCGAGGCGCTTCCTCCAGACTATACCGTCGAAACCGTAACAGATGCTGACAAACTCTCAACAGGAAAAGTCTTCTACTCGTCAAGATGAACGAGATTGTCGCTTAGTTCGAAGCGATCAGACCACAGGATACAAAGTTATTCACGCTCGCACTTTAGTTGCCGGCCGTCGCTGGCTTAGCGATGCTGGTCTTCGATGCTGGTCTCTGCGATGTTACGCGTAGGACCGGGAAACCAAGTTTGCGCACCTCTACCGTTGAAACCGTAGCCGTCACTGGCTAGGTCTCCACAGGTAAGATGTTTCTCTCAATGAGACGAACAATCCGACACCAAGATTGAACGAATCGGACAACGGATGGCAAATCTCTCCGGTGAGCGCGAGCTTCGTCACAGCGAACGCTCGGACTTCGGCGGGCGCCGATGAAATCACAAATATGCCTCTAGCTCCCAAACGCGGCGAGCTAGACCAGTTCTCTTGACACTTTCACGGGCAAATCGTATGCGCCGCACGATGTGATGCAGGTTTCACCACTGTAGAGTCAAATTTCACCGAGTAGGCCACTGACCGACACTAGGACTTGGAGTCGATGTCTCTGCGGGAGCTGCACCGACACCTCGCCGAAGAGTCGAAAAGGCACACTTCACCCTTCACTCCAACCAGTAACTGTAATTACGCGTCGATCGAGGATTTCCCCGACCAACTACGTCCAGGATACACTACGCTTGACAGAATTAAGGGGGCTGCACCCTTACTTACTGTCGCCTCTACCCGGCTGCTACGGGCAGATTATCGTTAACTCTCACTGGCGTATTCGACCGCACCGGGTCTTAGCGATCGATCAAGGGAAAGAAAGCGCGATGAACGTTGCACTTCCAAACCGATGAATAGACCGGAGCGCACAAGTAACTGACGTTCACAATCAAACAGGATAGACGTAAGACTCACTGGCGCCCGAAGCGCTCTCGATTGGCCGGGCAGCGCCCGAGGCGGTCGGCGTCCGAGGAGATGCGCCTACGCCCACACGACTTGACGGCCAAGCAACGTCGAAGTCTTCACTGCACTCTTCTTCAGTATTTCACCCACTCCAACGTATTCCGCGGTGCAGGGTTTTACGCGATCCGCCTAGGCAGAATGCGCAGCGCCCGAGGCACTCGGTAGCCAACGGCCGGCAGCCAGGGGAAAGACGCGCGATGAACTATGCGCGCCCAACCCGATGCGCTGACGCGGTCAAAAGTTATCCACAGTAACAGGAGTTCACGATCAAGGTTCGAACAAGGAACTAAATGCCAGGAGACAGTCACAAGTAAGACGGGATGAGCCACCACCAACTCTCCCTGGTGCGTCGTAGCGGGGCGATGCCCAGTCGGCCGCCGCTCGATCGTCACCGCAGGTAACGTATAACCTCCGCGGGTGCGGATTCGCTCAAAACACAATATTCCTCTTCAAATTCACCAGGAATCGTTTGGACACCAACAAACCAACGTAGCAATGTCAATTCAACGTGTCTGGGCTGCGTAGAGATCAATGAGAAGAACAGAGTTGATGCTCATTGACCATGGAGTAATCGCCATTACTCCACGTATATAGCAGAACACCGTGTGGCAGGCTTTATTCCACCGGAATATCGCTGTTTGCACGCTATGGTTTGGCATAAAATCAACAATCGGTCTTCCGTATAGAAAAACCTTCATTAATTCGCCAAAAATCCAGTTATTGTCCGATCGTTACCGGGTTTCTTTCTATCGCTTCCCAAACGACTTCTCCGTAACCTACGCCCTAAATTAAAGCTATCAGGCCAGCCTAAAATTAATTATAGAATTAAAACTACGGGCCCTAAACTACCTAAGAGAGAGTTCCATAAGCGATTCGGCTATAAATGCCTCATCTTCGCTCTCGCCTGCTTCCAGCTGTGTTCCACAGGCATTAAACTAACGGTCGCGCTTTATAGCGCATAATTTTCGTGGCGCGTTTTTATTACGGAAAATTATGCCTTACCTACAGTGAATCTAAATACACGGTTTGGCTGCTTTAAGAGCGTAACCGTTGCTCCGGCCTTGTTTCCAGCTCAGTTTAACAAGGCAGCCGTTCGGTGTTTCTCGTAACGAACATTGTCTTGTGGCTGAAACGCCACACTCTCCACCTCTCCGGCTGATGCGGAGCATCGGGGTCAACTAAACTACGATCTCTGCACGAGATATTTACCCTCCCGTCCCCGGGACTTATCTACCTATTTTAAGCCCCTCGGAGGAAAACACTAACACGCTGTCCTCCGATCAGAACAACATTCACATACAAAGACATAACAATTCCAGCAAAGTTTCAATGTTATGCAATGTATTAATTCCAGGCGTCATTTGATACGTAGATCCGCCTTCTTCCTCCGGTCATCACCGCAATCTCTCGTACTCCAGCCGATCCAGCTTCAGTTCCTCGGCTTCACCTACAACGCAACACAGTCACACAAGTAATTTCTCACGCAGGGCCCTAACTTAAGGAGTTTGTCCAACACCAGAAGTCGAGTTCCCTTAAATTACTTATACCAGCTCCACCAAGGAGTCCACCATTAACGGCACTACAGTCTCTCTCACCACGGTAGGGTCTGTGCTACCAAAAGTCTGGCTCGCCCAAATCTATGCGATCAAGGTGTTGTCGAGACGCCAGGATCAGAAGTGGGGCCATGTTTACCACTGTCAGCTACCGCCAACTTCTACACGACCAAGGCGCTGCGAGCCACCAGAGTCAGAAGTGGGGTATCCCTTCATCTCTTCCTCTATGTCTCCCGTCGTTCTACTTCACCAGTATCACTGAAACGCAGCTCCAGAGCATCGAAACGCTCGTCGCCACTTCAGCTTCTCTGTCTCTCACGGTAGGGTCTGCACTACCGAATTTCCACGACCACCAAATCTATCGACCAAGGTGCTGCGAGCCACCAAGATCAGAAGTGGGGTTATCCGTTCACCTTCGTTCACCGTCAGGTCCACCTCGTTCCCCTAACTTCTACGCGGTCAGAGCGTTGACGAGACGCCGAGACCAGAAGTGGAGTACTCCGTTTTCACCGTCAATTCCTTTTTCCGTTCCCCTCATCTCTGTGCGGTCCGGGCGCCGTTGAGACGTCCAGACCAGAAATGGGGTACTCCGTTCTCTGTCATTACTCTCGTCTTCCGCACATCCAGGCAGTCAAGGCGCTAGGGAGCCGCCAGGACTAGAAGTGGGGTAGATATGGCTTTTAGCCAACACTGACTGTCACATGGCAAACTTCCGTGCTCCCTCACATCTGCAGATCAGGGCGCTGTCGAGCCGCCAAGTCCAGAAGTGGGGTATCCGTTAACCTCAAAAGAAACGTACAGTCGTACTCGCGTAGGACCTAACACGAATACATAGGCCAACCAAAACGTTCAAGGATCGAACCTACGATAGCCAAAAAGTTTGTCCGCTCCAGCAGCTTCCGTGTTCCCTGGACCACAAGTCAAACGAAACGCTCCCTAGCACAGTGGCGTTTCATAAGTACGATTCATCAAAAGAAACATAACTATTGTCGACCCGACAATTTCAGTAATCTTCGCATTAAGCGAACCATCGGCCTTTGTCCACGGTATCTTTCACGTGCCGTTCTTCGGTGCTGCGCACCGGCTTCAAGCTCAGAGATTATCACACGCAACAGGAACACTTCAACCCAGGTCTGATTAGAGTGCAAGGAACCGTAAAGACAGTTGTAGAGCGCTCACCAAAACTCCAGGTACCCGGACGATTACTCCAATCCGTTACCTCACGAGAATCCGCAACCAAGCACTGTCATCCAACGCAGATGATGGCATTTTAATGGTGCAAGACCTCAACACCGGAAAGCTTGTCTTAAGACCCCGCCCGACGTTACCTACGTCCGTCAGCTAGGCAGGTGCAAGACGATCCCAACTACCACCGGACATTCTCCCCAAGCACTACCTGGCATTTACGGTGCGAGAATTCCACGCCACTCTACTGGTATCTAGCCTCGCCTTCTAGACTACCAACCTCAGAAGCCCCTCTGTCTCGAGACCTAGGCTCCACCTAACCTGAAGGCTAGGGGACCTTAAGAAGAGAAAAGTCGCCCAGCTCCTCTCTTCACTTGGGATATCCGTCCATCCCATCACCTACCATTAAAAGAAACAGGTGATCAAAACGTAAAGTGACTCAGACTTTGAGTCTTCAGGCAAACCGCACTGAAAGTCCCACCGTGATCAGCGGTCAGCAGATTCAAACGAACTCAAGGAAACTTCACCAGTCTCAGGAAACCATCGCCATTATGCGAAGATAAGAAACGCCGAGAGCGCATCTCTCATCTTCTGTGTACCACTGTGACGTTAAACCCCCACAGGTATCACTAAAACGTTCACCCTGAAACGTTTAACTGAAAAGATATTCATCAAAAGGAAACCAAAAGTACTGTTCACCGACAGAAGCCGAAATCCACCGCAATCGAGCGGCGTAGAGACCCAGTTCGCGTCTCTCGCTCCACCTTCTCAGGACGTCGCCTACTCGGCGACCGCGATATCGGCAGAGAGCGGGTCCGACGATACGGCGCTGCACACCCGGTCGCAGGCGTCGATATCAGGTGCTTCTTCGACCGTCAGTGAAAGTGATAACGGCGCGCACGCCGCCGACAGCGACTCGGGAGATCCAGGCAATCCTGGTAAGAGCGCGGGTCTCTCGGGTCTTGGGCAGTCAGAGACTCTTGATGGTGCAGGGGCCACCGAGAAAGACCGACCCGGTCATACAGAGGCGCTTGCGGCCGACGGCAAGAGGGAAGCGGCGCAGGCGTTGTCTGCTGAGGGTCGGACGCCACACAACCTCATCAAGTGTTGGCAATCAACCGGGGAGAGAGTCGCACAGGTCAACGCGTAAAACCTTCACTCAATGACGGAAGAAACACGAGAACAGGGCGGCACCAGCGCCCGGCGATCGAAGCGCCCTCGGACCGATACAACGTCGATCGAGGCAGACAGTCGAAAGCCTTCAACAAAGTCCAATGCGGTCGGTATGACCAAGCGATCAACTCACACAGATTCAAGTATTAGTTTAGTCGTTCAAACCAAGTATAGACGTAAGTAACCGTATCAATTGTATGAGTAGCTTCCTGGCGCGACCGTGGCAGAGAGGGGGCTGAGTCCTACAGCTGCCGGGTCATCCGCTCAGGCCCATGATGAAACACTGTAAGTAAAATTATATATTCTCTGAGGGCGCTCCCCTCTACGCGTGTATTTATTATACCCGCAGACCAATGGAGCTGCGGCTTCTCCAATATTCACCGACTAAGTCTTATTCCCGCGGATCGCCCTTCACCGAGGTGCCGCTTTCAGGGAATTCATGCTGCTGAAGTTCAACAAAGATAGAACTGAAGTCAAGACACCCAACGAACTTGAACAACTGGAACAGACAATCTCTCACCAAGTACTGTAGTATTCTCTTTCTGAAACCACGGATACAACGAAGCTCTCTATCTAACATAACAAATCACCCAACTTGGCGTGAACGTGGTAGGCGGGGCCCAGCCGCACTACCGGGTAAACGACACCAGCGTAATGTATGAAAATGAATGCCTTTGCAATTACGTATCTTTCACCAGGGGATTTCACCCTTTACACAAACGTTTTTTCTCCCGCAGACCTACAGAGCTGCGGCGTCTCTGGCCGTATTATCACGTACCCCTGAAACGGAAGATCGAACCCCGTGAGATCGATTACAAGGAAGAGAACCCTGAAAGATCGTCAACACAAGCTCTCACAACCGCATACACTCAGGATCGCCAAATCATGTTCGAATGACCAATGCCAATCCTGTCGAGACAGTCGAACACAACCGAAATCACTATGAACGAATTCACGAACACAGTACGTATGGAGTAGTCGGCAACTACTCCACGTTATAAGCAACGCACCATACAGCAGGCTTTATTCCACCGGAATAACGCTGTCTGCACGCTATGGTTTGGCTTAAACGTGGACATTTGTCTTCCGTATAAAACATGGCAATATTACAGGTAATCTTTAATCTCATACGAGCTTTGTTATACGTCGTCCTAGACAGTTTCTGAGGTTCGTATGTCCTCTTATACCCAACCAGGGCCAATATATATGTATGTACGCCTATCAGGAAGGTTATCCCGACCCGACATGGGGTACCTTCGGCCAAAAAGTTATCATGTACCAAAGTGATCTCCAACGACTTTTACGTGTTTTAAACGGTCTGTAAACACTCCCATGGGTCTATCAATATAGTTTTTATTCGCTCACATTGACTAATATTATGTCTTGTGGCCTGTCCGCCACATATATATATATATCGCATGATGGCTATATTTGT
>CATKHU010000126.1:0-41943 GCA_949752735.1 Lumbricus terrestris
GTTACACAGACATAACATCATTTGGTAACATGTTGAAAAGATGCAAAAAATGAGGCTGGACGATAATTGAATGGTGGGCTATAGGACGTGCATCTTGAACATAGAAACTTTTCAACGAATTACAACTTCCTATGTGTAAGCTTAGCCTATGATATAATTATGGCCCACTTGTTAAGTGTAGCCTACTAGCATGTATCGCGTCAATTTTCCAGGGGTGGGCAAGTGCTCCTCTTGCCTCTGTGTGCGGGCGCCCATGCTTATATTAACGATAATAATATTATTGTGGCTCAAATCGGCATATTAAACTTCAATGCATATTTGACATTTCATATTTCTATCTTGAAAACACCGATGTTGTGCGAGAATAACTAATTCGGGTCTAACTCCATTCTTTCTCTGTTTCAAAGTAGGCCTACACTAACTATATGACAATGAATAACTTATTGACGCTATATAGCTGCTATATTGGACAACTTTTATTCTTCGTCTTACATACACAAACGAACAAAAATTCTACAATGAATTTCTGCCCATGTTCTACTCACCTGTTTTCGTGATCATCATCGTGATCCATGGGCTGAAAGCCCGTATGTGCCCAGTGCGCAGTTCATCACCATTTTCCATAGTCCCCGATCCTGTGCTGCTGTGCAGATTATAGTCAAAGCTGTAGGCCTACAGGTCTCGATTGCACCAGTCCTTGATGTCATCCATCCACTCTCTGTTTTGTCTTCCTCTTCTCCCTTTGCCGTCCATAATTCCAAGCATAACTCTTTTTATTTTGTTGTTGTTGTTCATTCTGAGTAGTTTCTTGAAGGGGCGCTATATAAATTCTCATAGTGAATGAATGAATGAATTCCATTCTACATAATATATGTCCGAATAGACTGAGTTTCCTCTTCATAACTCTCTGCATTAAGTCTTCCTTTATATTTAGCTTTCTATGGACTTCTTTATTTGTAACCTTCATTGTCAAATTCAGGTGTAACATTCTTCTATAGCAGTACATTTCAAAGACCAATATCTTATCCCGATCAGTTTGTTTGATTGTCCATGCCTCACATGCTTACAGTGCTGTATTGAACACACATTATGTCCTTAGAACATTTAATTTGGTACTTTAGCTGATTTGTTTACTGTTGTCCTGAGGTAATAATTTATGCTATTTTTACCTCACATAAGTCAATCCCCTTTTGCAAAGATTCAGGATGAGAAATAAATATGGAACTTTATATATATAATATATAATATATATATATATTGTATGTTTATATTTACTGCATAGCAGCCAGGAGGCCTACTTCGTATAATTACAGCAGCCTGGTCAATTAGTAGACACAAATAAATTAGGCACGATGATTCTAACCCTCGCGCTGTAAATAGCCTCCTGTGTGTTGGCTGCGTTGGGTTGTATAACCAGCAGCAGCAGCTAGAGCGATGGGTGTACACATAAGCATCTGCTTTAAGTTGAATAGACTCTATATGCTGTCAGCAGTTGTTACAGAGGCTGGCATTTCAATAGAGGTTCTGATTGGCCTATAGAAGACCTGACAAACAATGGCATGATTTATCAAAGTCATCTCTAACTTCACTTGGAAATATTCCACGATATCATTTTAACTGAAAGGTTCACGACCTACATGTAAAGTGATTTCATTGCAGTGTTTCGCGGATCTGTGCAACAATTTTCTAACGCGAATAGGCGTACAGGCTCTATGGAAAAGACTTCCACCAACTGTAGTTCACTCCGCCTCTCTCTGTCTGTCTCTGTCTCTGTCTCTGTCTCTGTCTCTCTCTCTGTCTCTCTCTCTCTGTCTCTGTCTCTGTCTCTGTCTCTCTCTCTCTCTGTCTCTGTCTCTGTCTCTGTCTCTGTCTCTGTCTCTCTCTCTCTCTCTCTCTCTCTCTCTCTCTCTCTCTCTCTCTCTCTCTCTCTCTCTCTCTCTCTCTCTCTCTCTCTCTCTCTCTCTCTCTCTCTCTCTCTGGCATAGTCTTTCCTCATCTTTCTCTCCTCTCAAATTCTGCGTTTTCTCTCGGGGTCGATCGCACTAGAAGCGCTTTTGAACGGTTTTTTTATAATTGATCACATACAATACAATACAATGCAATACAATACAATACATTACATAACAATACATTACAATAGAATACAATACAACACATTGCAATACTACACAATGCAGATTGATTGAAATGTCAGTTTTCTGCGCAACCGCATGGGCCCTATAGTTTATATTATTATCATATTATGTTCTGCATGGCGTAGGCGTATAATACTGTCATCTCAACGAGTGTTCAACAGAAAGCAACGATTGCGTAACTTACGAATCCGGGTTTGTCTATCCAAAGACTGTTTTGTAGCAGTCCATGGTCTGCATCATGTGCTTACCGTCGTTTTGAAAATTCCAATGACACAGCTTTCTATGACGAGGCACTTATTATATTTCAGATCTCACCTTTCTTCAATCTTACAAGTATGCATTTTAGTTGGTCAAACGTATAGCTTACATTTTGAAAAAACGCCATAGGCTACTCGTCGATAACGTGGGGCTTTAGCAGAAGCTAACTTAGTCCTATTGCAAAAATCAGGTATATCCAACGTATTATACGCCCATTGTTGTAAAAAAAACTTTTTCAGTTTTTTATTCTCTCACAAAAAACCTCGTTTTTTGTTGTTTTTTTCTCATCGTTCTTTTTATCGTTTTTCAATTTTTTATGTAACTTTTATTTATCTATTTACTGTCTATTATTATTTTCCTTAATATAATTTTTGTCTGATATTCCATACGTTTTCACCGTATTCTCAAGGATTCAGCTAACTATAGTGTCATTATGCAATTGTTTAAGTCCTCATTTGAGAAATGGCCTACATGTAGTAGGTCCCTCCAAGAAATGAAATTTGTAAGAGCTATTTTGACATAAAATTATTGGACCCATAATTAATATTTATAAGTAGCAATTTTAAGTACAAATGCACAATATATATAATTTAGTAGGCTACACATCTATGGTCTTAGCTTCTTATTAGATCTTAATTTTGTTAGGTACGTCGATCAGCATGAACTTATGTGGACATAATTATGTTTACAATTTCAAATTGGAAAGATTTCAATACCTTTATTTTTTCTGAATTTCTTGTTAAACCAAAGTTATAAAATACAATAACTGTGGTAAATTAATGTTACTTATACCAATTAATTTTGGCCTAATAATAAAGTTGTGTTATTTGCAGATAAAGATAAACTTGCAACATATGCAAGGTTTTTAAGCTTATAATGAAGTTTCAGATGTAGGCTAACAAAGGCAAATTATTTTCCGTTTCCGTTTTTCGTCGTTTTTGTCGTTTTTATTTTTTAGAAAAAACGACGCTTTTTCGTTTTTTATTTTATTTTCATCGTTGTTTTACATCTATGCGTATGCCTAGGCCTATGCTTATTGAGGTTGTGAATATTAAAGGGATCTGTCAGAAATAAGTTAGTCTTTTGGTCCCGAATCGGTGCGGACTGCGTAATGTTTCAAGTTAACAGAAATGCAAAAGTCCACAGGTTCGAGGGAAGGTTTATACTTTATCCGACCCAGAGACTTGTGAGTAGTAAAGCTTTTCAGCTGAACAATTTTGTTCACACAGAAAAGCCCTAGACGAGTTAGCTCTTGAACGGCTTTATAAATGGTCATATACAATAGGCCTACAATGCAATGCAATACAATACAATACATTGCAATACTATACAATGCAGAATGATTGAAATGGTAGTTTTCTGTGCAACAGCGTATAATATGTTCTGGCATAGGCCTACAGTAACTGCAGTCATCTCAATGGGTGTTCATTAAAACACAGAGATTGCGTAACTTGAGAATCCGGGTTTGTTTATCCAACGACTATTTTGAAGCAGTCCATGGTCTGCATCATGTGCTTACCGTCGTTTTGAAAATTCCAATGACACAGCTTTCTATGACGAGGCACTTAATATAATTATTTCATACATGGCAGATCTCACCATTCTTTAGTCCTACATGTATGTATGCAATTTGGTTGGTCGAACGTATAGTTTTACATTTGAAAAATCGCCATACTCACCGATAACGTGGGGCTTTAGCAGAAGCTAGCTTTTATATTATTAGTCCTATTGCTAAAATCAGGTATATAGGCCTACGACGTAGTCCTATGCTTATGTCGTTGTGAATATTAAATGGATCTATCAGAAATAAGTTAGTCTTTTGGTCTCGAATCGGTGCGGATTGCGCATGCAATGTTTCAAGCTAACAGAAATACAGATTCCACAGGTTCGAAGGAAGGTTTATTATACTTTATCCGACCCAGAGACTTGTGAGTAGTAAAGCTTTTCAGCTGAACAATTTTGTTCACACAGAAAAACCCTAGATGAGTATAAGCTCTGATAATCCCATGTAGATTGTCAAAAGTTAGCTACATAACATAATACATCGACACGTTGTGTTCAATAAATCTGTTGCTGTAATTCCACAGTCGGGGTTGGTGCACGACACTAAAGAAAGAAAGAAAGAAATGGATTTTATCCATCGCTACAGACGCCGCCTGGGAACTCTATCCTCTTATTACGACCGGGCGTTGCTTTCCGGCAGTTCGGCGGAGATACCTGCCACCTATTTCCTGGCAAAACCTACAGATTTCGATGTCATGACTTACAGGGCCGACGTCTGCGCAGTTCCAGAGAACTCAAGACCCCCGAATAATTTCAGAGGTGAGGTACTGACGGTTGACCCAGACGGTCTATCAGCCGGATATGTTAGGATTAGAAAGTCGACGTTGAAAAGTGGAAGCACGAAGGGTAAGGATGGTTACCAGAAGCACTTGGAGAGGTTCTTCTATGACGCCATAAACGGTCCAGCGGTTACACAGGACATAGGATGGCATGCTCTTACCTTCGACAGTGTATACTCCGTGCAGTGTCCTTACTGGCCGCCAGAGGCGCAGGAGTGGCGGACACGACATCGTCAATATGGTTGGCCATCGAAAGATTTAATCGATCAAGTCGTAAGTGATGGATGCTTTCTCGTTGGTAAGTCTCATCCTATTCTCAAAGATGACGATGGAACCCATTGGAGATATTCGTTTTCAAAGGCTGAAATGAGGTTGATTTCCAGCTGGACCGATAATCAAAAGTACGTCTACCATGTTCTACGACTGATAAAGTCCGAAATTGTCAATAAAAACGAGGATAAGAGGAAGATCAGACTCTGTACTTATCATTTCAAGACGCAGATGCTATGGGCGTGTGAGGAAAATCCCAATGAATTCTGGGAAGATGGTAACCTACTAACATGCGTGAGTGAACTTCTGACGCAAATCATAGAGCGTTTCAAGACAAGAAATTTCCCAAACTACTTTTTGCGTGATTGCAATATCATCGAAGGCAATTTAAATGAAGACGATTTAAAAGAAATTATGAGTCAACTCAACACTGGTCGGAACTTTAAGTCTGAACTGCCTCCTCCACAAGTGTGTCACGAATGTCGTATTTCAATTTCGTTTCCTGTAAAAATGGCGCTTTACCTACATCTGTTCGTCGACAGGTTCGACATCAAAGTTCAGGGACTTAGCCCGAATCTTGGCAAAATCCAAGAGTTTATTGACAAAGAATTAGACGATCTGATGAACGGTATCTACAACATGCAACTCGCTCAAACTTTGGGAGATTCTTATTACGTGGTTGCAGAGCAGCATTTTTGGAAAGGCATTGTCCGAACCGACCCAGTAAGCAGTGATATCGGAGCTAAACGCGTTACACTGACGATTCAATCTCCTTTGGATGCCTTCTTACCGGCTGCCTATCAATCATTGGCAAATGGTGAATTTTCTACATTGGACGAAGAAAGAAATACGTGGGACTTTTCCGTGATGATCAATTGTTCAAAACGCCGATGTCCCCATGCCGGTATGTCTTGGAATTTGCATTGGAACGAGCGAAATGGAACATTTTCCGACAATTGGAGGAATCCATCGCATCTTCTGTCTGTAGCCTATCTATGCAACATCTACTTCATAACTGGGTGCTATGAAATGTGCAATGAACTAGCGCTAGAGGAGCAACTGAAGACAGAGAAATCATCTTACGCTGATATCTTTCCAATGATATTCTGTCCTGAATTGGCTTCCTTGTTTGACGAAAGCATACAAGCAGTTCTTGGGTTGCTCTGGTTGGGCAAACATCTTCGGGGCGGTGAAGGGATTCGTTTCGAGTTCTGTACTTGCCCTCAGCTCTTCATGCTTTATATTCGCATACAGTCTTCGCTGAGACTTGGTGACCTGAAATTGGTTCGTGGCGCAGTGCATAGCTTCAATGTACACCGCATCATGTGTCGGTTTCCCTTTTATCCCCCCTCTTCCCATTACGTCTTACTTGAAATGGCATGGCGCATCGACGTCAGAGCTTAGCTGGACTTAAACTTATAACCAATAACCTATAGCCTACTCCTAAACTTAACTAGATTTTACCTGTTATTAACTCACTAGGCTACTGCTGTCTTTCCGACTCTTTAACCAACCTCATCTGGTGAAAGTGAATGTCATTCTCATCCTTGGCTTAGCTTCTATTTATTGTTGATATCTGCTGGATATTTCAAACATTCAGCCTTCGTCGCTTCTCAAATAATATCTAGTGGACTTTAATTCGTCGGACTATAAATAAACACTAAAGGTCCTTCGTGCTTCACAAACGTTTTCTTGCAACGATTCCCAAGATAGCACTCGATTTGAAGCGAGTCGCTTAGCAAAACCTGCAGCGAGTTCGATTTGTGTTTCTGTGTTAATCTCCAGTTCAACGTGCGAACAGACGCAGCTAAATATTAAATTAAATATTAAATTAAATATTAAATATTTCTGAAGAGCTACTCTACGGAAAGACGCATTATAATTTCATAGAGAGTTTACATATAATTTGTGAATTATGGGTCAAATGTATAAAAATACGCTGTTCTATATATTATGATGTCAAGAGTGTCCTATTAAAACAAAAAAATAATTAGGTCTATGCTATAGAAAGCACGTTAATAAAATAATGGTCTTAGATTACAACATAAACTACAATTAGCAAAGCTGAATGATGAAATTTCAATGACAACAGGTTTTATCATGAAAGCAATTATACTTCGCTTTGCTTGAAGTTGTTCGTCCGTTTCTTAACTCTTTCATTCACTTCGTTCATTCATTTATTCGCTCATAAATTCATTCTTTGGCCAATCAATTATTTCATTATTCATTCATTATTTATCGTAGCTCACGCTGTCCCCTTACAGAATAGGCCTATATCCTTACTCAAAAAGGCATTTATTTTCGTCTACAACGCATTAAACCATTTTCTTCATTGTTGAACAGCGGTTTCTTTTTTACCCGATACATAAATTATGTCACAAAATTAAATACTGAACTGGAGTCAAAAAGAATTTTTCGAGAAAAATGACTTGGAGTGATGAATGCAAAAGATTATTATTTCGCTATACAACAAGGCACCATTCAACGTAGCCTATTATGCTTGACAACGATAAAGCAGCTAAATGGTGACAATTGAAACATTTAGAAGACAAAAGTCAATTACATAGGATGTCGGTCAGAGCTGTATAGAAATTCTAAATTCGGTTCTCATCAATTCTGCTAAAGACGACGTTGAACGTTAGTCGACGTTTTATTGCCTAATAATAGAAAGTAGATTTAAAAATTCATCAGCATGAATGACCTGCAGATCTCTCAGAAATTTGTAAGTTTACACACAGTTGTTTACGCGCTGTATTTAGTAAATTTGTGTGTTGCGACACTTAGAGAAAATACTACTGAGAGGTACATTTCAATGTAAGGTCTACCTCCGACTAGGATTGTTGAGGAATATATATACACGCGAAAATGCGCTATAGGGGTCTACTAAAAACATCTTTCCCTCTCACTTGTTATATTCATGTCCCGCTCTCCCGGCAGCTCGTCCATGAATTTCTCTACTCGTCTATCTTTGTATGTCGAGTACTGCCAGTGGCTTCATTTTGCTGTCTCTCTTTCTCTGGCTACCCATTCTCTTTCTTCCTATCTATACATCGGTCTCTTCTTACAAGGGCTTCCCTCTATCTTTTCTTTTCACATTCCCTGTCACTCTATCTTTTCTTTTCACATTCTCTGTCACTCTATCTTTTCTTTTCGCATTCTCTGTCACTCTATCTTTTCTTTTCGCATTCTCTGTCACTCTATCTTTTCTTCTCGCATTCTCTGTCACTCTATCTTTTCTTTTCGCATTCTCTGTCACTCTCCCATTCCCTCTCGTTCTTTTCCTCCTCGCTCAGTCTTTCTCCAACGCTCCAACTTCCTGCCTTCTTTTCTCTCTCTTCATCTTTCTATTCGTGCCTCAACTTGTCTATATATATTTCTCTTTCCCGCATCCACGATATTTCCTCGGAGACATGACCTTATTGCTGAAGAATCTCGCGAATGAAGGGCGGACTACTCCAAATCAACATCAATCCGACACACTCTCCTTCTCATAGAAGCTTCACCAGCGTCCAATTGTCCCATTCTCCTGGCACACATTGAACGAGTGGCACTGGGTTGAAAGAAGACCGGGAACGAGGTTCTAGACGTAGAAGAGATGTTGCGCATCCTAGACGGCCGCCGCTCTTGCCACCTCGTTGAGTCCTCGGTCCTTGCTACCTCGGTGGTTCGTCGTGGTGAGTCGAACCCTCGTCGGCAGCTGAATCTGCATCGGTTGCTGCTGCTGCTTGTGGACGATGATGCTCAGTCGCCGGACCTCCTCCTGGATGGACGACAGAATGGTGACGACGGTGGTCAGCGCGTTCTGATTGTCCGACATGAGACGTCGCATGTGGTCGATGTCCACCCGCGCCCTGCTGTCGTCCTTGATGTTGTTCTGGACGTGCTGGAGACGGACGTCCATGATCCTCAGGGTCCTCTGGATGGCGTCCATCTGCGGAATCGACAGCAGCTGGATCGCAGGGGGTCCCGATCCGTAGCTGCTCGGATGCCGTGACCGACCCGTCGGACGCAGGTAGGTCCCCGATCGCCCTCCGCCTCCTCCTCCCTCGTCGCCTCCTCGGTAAGTCTGGGAAGAGCGGCGACGGGAGCCTCCCTCTGAGGTGGGTCGCCCGTCTTCACCTCCGGAGGGACAAGGGTTGTCGTGGCGAGGGGAAGGCATCGCTCCGGGAATCGAATCCTCTTCAGTTATGTCTGTAATGTAGTGTAAGACAGTGGCTGCAATGTAGTGTAAGACAATGACTGTAATGTAGTCTAAGACAATGACTGTAATGTAGTGTAAGACAATGACTGTAATGTAATGTAAGACAGTGACTGTAATGTAGTGTAAGACAGTGACTGTAATGTAGTGTAAGACAATGACTGTAATGTAATGTAAGACAGTGACTGTAATGTAGTGTAAGACAGTGACTGTAATGTAGTGTAAGACAATGACCGTAATGTGGTGTAAGACAGTGACTGTAATGTAGTGTAAGACAATGACTTAATGTATTGTAAGACAGTGACTGTAATGTAGTGTAAGACAATGAATGTAATGTAGTCTAAGACAATGACTGTAATGTAGTCTAAGACAATGACTGTAATGCAGTGTAAGACAGTGACTTACTGTAATGCAAAACAATGTATCAGTTTTGTTTAGATTATTCAAGAAATTAATCACTCTAATCATTACAGTCTAGATGATTCGCTCTCTGACTTTTAAATCTGCCGTCTCCCTTAACATTAATTAAAAGTAGAAATAATTACTGAAGATAGTCTGCAGCAATTGATTTGCAGGCCTCGCAGTAAATAGCCTAGTTAAGTAGCAGCGAGTAGACTAATTCTAACAATAATTATTGTTACTAATAACACAAATCAGATTTAGGGATCTTAATAAAAACTAATGTTTACACATTTAGGGTTGGAGTGGGTTGGGATGGAAGGGGTGAGGTGCAGTGGGGTGGCCTTGGTTGGGGTGGGGTGGCCTGGGTGGGGTCGGGGGGACTGGGGTGGGGTGCGGGACCGGCGGTTGGGGAACCGGCAGCGAGGGTGGGGAAGTAAGGAATTGGCCTGGATCAGGGCGAATCTTAAATTTCCCGGACACGCTCCAATCCAATATGGCTCATCAGTCAGTCATTCATCAAGTCGATACTCATTTCCACAGATTCACATAGAGCAAGTGCCGAAGAAAGCCCGGCGACAATCGACCTATTGGGGCGATAAGCTGCCATCCGCTAACCCATTGATTGCCCTCATAATATAGGCGTATACAATGCACTTACCGACGAAGGTTGGTTCGTTGTCCTTCCGATCTTCGTATGGTTCTGCCGTTGTTCCAGCAAATACGCTCTCCATCCCAGCCGCTCCGATGCTATCCTTTCCTGGAAACAATAAACTACGAGTTTTATTCATGACTTTTAAAAAGAAATTTGTAGAACTGCACAAGCAGGAAATTTTTCTAGTGATCTGTTCGGCGAAAATTTCTCCGCTTTTAAGAAAATTTTCCCCAAAATGTGGAAAGTCGGCGCCGAAAAAATCTGATGATCTTTTTCATAGTTGTAAAAAACGTTTTTTTTCGTTTTTTATTCTCTCCCAAAAAACGTCGTTTTTTTCGTTTTTTATTTTTCCCATCGTTTTTTATCGTTTTTTATTTTTTCTTTAACTTTATTTATTCATTTACTTTATGTTATTATATTCCTTAATTTTATTTTTTTCTGATATTCCTTGTGTTTTCCGGCAACTCTCAAGGATTCAGCTAACTAAAGTCATTATTTCATCGTTTAACAGCATCATTTAAGAGATAGACTGCTTGTAGTAGGTTCCTAATAAATGTTTTCTAGGTTAAAATGCGGTTTTAGATGTAGCAAAGTCAAATTATTTACCGTTTCCGTTTTTTATCGTTTTTTTGTCGTTTTTTATTTTTTCGAAAAAAACGACTTTTTTTACCGTTTTTTATTCCGTTTCCATCGTTTTTTACATCTATGATCTTTTTTACAAGTCATTTAGCAGAAATGTTTCCTGAGTTTCTCAGAAGTGTCGGAAATAGCCTCATAAAAAACCTAATGACCTTTTTTCAAAGTGATTTAGCAGAAATGTTTCCTGAGTTTCTCAGAAATGTCGGAAATAGCCTCATAAAAAAATCTAATGACCTTTTTTCAAAGTGATTTAGCAGAAATGTTTCATAAGTTTCTCAGAAATGTCGCAAATAGCCGCATAAAAAATCTCATGACCTCTTTTTAGCCATTTGGCTGAAATTTTTCAATTTTCCCCAAGCTTTCTCAGAGGTGTGTCGCAAGTCGCCACATAAAAACTGATGACTTTTTAGTCGTTGGTTGAAATTGCTTTTTTCCGCCATCCTGCTTATTTTTCACTGCATAGGTCCTACGTTCTTCCGTGGTCATACTTAGCATAATTGCCAAAATTACTAATAAATGATCTTTTTGATATCCAGGTCATGCTTGAATGATTTCTACACAATCTGCGGTGCACTTATGCCTAAGTTTAGCCAAACTGCTTTAAGTCTTGAGTGCATACTGTACAATTTAAGGGTTTTCTAAGTCAATTGATTCGATGTCTTTGGGTGATGACTCGATTTCCCGGTTCATTCGCAAAAGTATTTGCGTGTACATTTAATGGGTGACCGTAAACATTGCCACGTTTGACATCGCGCCTATAAAGCGCTCGCTCCACCGGGTTCGCAATTCTATTGCATCTCATGCCTCCAATTTAGACCCAATATTACGTAGGCTATCCAAGAGACCTCCTTCTTGCCCCTTCTGACCTATAGGTCTTCAAAGGTCTTGAATTCATCAGCAGGACAATCAAGCGAATCAAATTTATGCTGGAACTATGTAGTTCGTCTCAAATTTATGCGAGAGAAGAGGCAGGATTTGAGGCAGGAGAAAAATGAGGTTCGACAACCAGAGAATTGCGGAACAAACTGATATACATGTATATACCGTATTATATAGGGGAAGTTCAGTCCATGGACATGGGCACCCGCACACAGGGGCAAGAGGGGGCACTTGCCCCCGGGAAAATTGACACCAACTTTTTAACTAGGCCTATATGCTGCTTTCGGGTTTTAACAAATTTCGTCGAGAATTAATGACAGGCGTACTAATGATCTAGAATACAATGTGAAACTAAGAAATCTACGTTTAGAAACCTCTATAAAATAGACTTACTTTTAATTTTCTGCCTTGCATTTCTTGCCATGCAGCTTTGCTAAAAACTGTAATCATGATCATTGTGTTCCACTTCAAACTGATGTGTCGCCTGTTCAAAAGAATTCATACCGCTACTCATCTGATCCTCGCATCTTCCATGCATCATCAATATTAAATGACACCCACCTTAACTGCCCCGGCCCCATAAGACCCTATGACAACCGGAATCGCCAGCACGAAACTCCTTCTAACTATCATTTGAACAGCCCTTTGACTCGATCAATAAGCTGGTGCCTGTGATTGACTTTCGAGTGTTGTTTTAGAAGTTTAGAGATTACAATTAAGATATAGAAGTAGGTCTAACTAGAGGGAGTATGAATGAATAACTGAATGAAAATTTGTTGTCAGTTTTCCAGGGGCAAGTGGGCTTATTGCACCCCTTCAGGAACCTACTTTTTGACTACAAATGTTTGATTTTTTTAAACAGACTTTTTCACACTAAAGAAATTATTCGTATAAAAAATTATAAAAGGTGAAACTGAGAAATGCACACTAAAAAAGCGTTATGAAAAATGTCCATAGGCTTCTAACTTCTTGCTTTGCGTCATTCCGTCTATAGTTAAAAATTGTAACCACGACCTTCGTGTTTTGTGACTTTTTCCCCTACTGCAAAACTTCCTGCGGTCGCCCTTGTCCACAGAGGAGATCTATGCGGGAAAAGGTCAAGTTTTATAAATACAATAAATTTGTCTATTTATTTATTTATTTATTTATTTATTGATATTTGCCTTCTTCCTTCAGTCGTTCCAACTTGAATAGGTATCTGCGAACGAGTCGTTGTAGAATGTCTGCGTAGGAATGTTGTTGGATCTCAATGTTCAGACTCTTCGCCACTCGATCACGTCTCTTCTGCAGCACAACAACAATATTTTTATCCACATACAACTCAATAAAAGAAATAAGAATACAACACGATACAAGCCACAATATGAGTTTTGCGTTATCTCAATTGGTTCTTATGGGAAGAGGTACACGCGACTGTGCAACGCGAAGGCATCGGTTCGAGACTTCCACTCCTCTTCCTCTTCTTTAACTTTGACTTCGACTTCTTTTACTTCAAATTATACTGCGACATCGACTTCTTCTTCTTCTCCTTTTTCTTTTCCTCCTCGTCCTCGTTCTCCCCCTTTTCCTTCTCCTTCTCCTCGTCCTCTTTCTCCTCCTCCTCCTCCTCCTTCTCTTCCTCCTCTTCTTCTCCCTCCTCCTCCTCGTCTTTCACCCCTATTCCACCTCGTCCTCCTCTTCTCCCTCCACCTCCTCCCCTCGTCCTCCACCTATTCCACCTCATTCTCCTCTTCTTCCTTCTTCTTCTTCTACTCCTTATCCACCACCCCCACCCCTCCTCCTCCTCCTCCGAGACGGTAATAGTGTTTAATTTCGTAGACACCTTGACTAAGTACTAGACTGACAAATCATCGTTACCGCTATCGATCGATGCTTGATCATTTGATTGTAGCGCACAGTAAATGTCTAAAACTAAAATTCCTATTTTGTAGTTAAAGATCTTCTCTGTGATTTCTCTAAAAATCGTCTGCTACTCGTTCGCGTCAGTCAGAGTACATGTATACCTTGCATAGTTTTATGGCGCTAGAATAATTGCGCTACAAGATGAAGCGCATTCTTCTTGCGGTTGATCGGGAGAGGATTGAAGATGTGGAGATAAAAATAAATTGATTGGATGAGAGATGGCAGTCAATTTGTCCAGGTCACCATTTCCACAGTGAAGGTCAAGCAGAGGGCAGTTTTATCATGACAACAAATTGCGTTTTGGACTTTTTATGTGTGTATGTATGTATGTATGTATGTATGTATGTATGTATGTATGTATGTATGTATGTATGTATGTATGTATGTATGTATGTATGTATGTATGTATGTATGTATGTATGTATGTATGTATGTATGTATGTATGTATGTATGTATGTATGTATGTATGTATGTATGTATGTATGTATGTATGTATGTATGTATGTATGTATGTATGTATGTATGTATGTATGTATGTATGTATGTATGTATGTATGCATGCATGCATGCATGTATGTATGCATGCATGCATGCATGCATGCATGCATGCATGCATGCATGCATGCATGTATGTATGTATGCATGCATGCATGCATGCATGTATGTATGCATGCATGTATGTATGTATGTATGTATGTATGTATGTATGTATGTATGTATGTATGCATGTATGTATGTATGTATGTATGTATGTATGTATGTATGTATGTATGTATGTATGTATGTATGTATGCATGTGTGCTTTTCTGTCTACCTTTAACCGTCTGTTTGCCTGCTTGCGTTTGTCTGTGTGCATCGCGATGTGAGTTTGTCTGTTTGTTCCATATGCTCAAATGTCGCCATCTCTGTCTTTCTGTCTGTCGGTCTCTCTCTATCTCTCAATATCTGTCTATCTCCGTATGTCGGTCTTCATGCATGCATGCATCATTATAAGCTCGTCTGTGTATCTTTAGGCTGCGTGTATGTATGTATGTATGTATGTATGTATGTATGTATGTGTGTATGTGTGTATGTATGTATGTATGTATGTATGTATGTATGTATGTATGTATGTATGTATGTATGTATGTATGTATGTATGTATCTTTAGGCTGCGTGTATGTATGTATGTATGTATGTATGTATGTATGTATGTATGTATGTATGTATGTATGTATGTATGTATGTATGTATGTATGTATGTCTAGTCTAGACGATTCCAGGTCTTCATAGACAGGATTAGCGGATAAATTATAGAAATAAATCGGAAAAGGAAAATAATTGGAAAATGACAAATCGTTACAAGGCAATTAAAATGAACGCTCGAGAAGCGCTACATAAGTTCTCTGATGTATCGAATACTTAGACGTACTTTGAGATGCATAAAGGCCCACGCACGTACGTACGTACATAAATACATACATACATACATACACACATACATACATACATACATACATACATACTTACATACATACATACATACATACATACATACATACATACATACACGCATGCATGCATGCATGCATGCATGCATACATGCATGCATGCATACAAACATCACACACATACATACATACATACATACATACATACATACATACATACATACATACATACATACATACACACATACTGTATTGCAGGCTGTCTGCTCAGTTAGTATAATTAAGATTTGTGTATTCTGTGATCTCCGTTCTTGTGAATTGTTTAAACTGCATAATTGTAATCTGTAACCGGTTGCGTTCTGTCAATCGGATTGCTGAATAAAGAGAATATTATTATTATATTATATACAGGGTGGGCCAGCATAAATGTCCCGACTTTGCGCGCGTCTAACTTCGCCAATTTCTAACATTTATTTATACTTAATGCATCAAATTAAAGGTATTTCACTCTAGTATTAACTCTAAAAAAAGTCGAACTGATACTAGTTTAGGTTTTAATTATATGCCCGGAACAGCGCTTGCTACCAGATTTTGCTGTCATTTGCGACGCAACCTGGCGCCGTTGACAGACGATGATCGCGTTTCGATCTTAATTTTACGAACTGATAAGGGATTTAATTCGTTTGAAATGATTAACGAATATTCTAACAGAGGATGGAATAAACAATACCTTGAATTATCTGCTACGGAAAATTGATAAAACAAGACTTTCTACTCGCAAACCATGGGAATCGGAGCGCACGGCGCTCACATCCGCTAACATTGCTCGTGTGTCCGCGTACATTTGCAGTCAAGACAATGACCAGGGCAGGCCCTGCATGCAAATTCAACGCAAAACAGGCAGTCTTAGAAGCACTGAGTAACGTACTGGAAAAGATTATAGACCTAAAGTTAAAGTAATTTGTCGACGAGAAGTCCAGCGAACTCTCCAGCTCTTACGCAAAGAAACGGTTGGCAGCGTGCAAGCGTCTGAAGCAGCGCATGGCAGTGCACGGCTGTTGGCAAAATTGAAAGGACGTGGTTTTGCGATTAGAAGATATTCATGGTAGGGACCCTACAAACACCCTAAATGATCGTGTCTACGCACGTTTTAGCAAAAAACGATAGAATTTCCCGGGGAAACGGCGTCATAATGCGTCAGTAATGACAAAAAATGGTAGCTAGCGCTGATCCAAGTATATAATTAAAACCTAAACTAGTATCAGTTCGACTTTTTAGAGTTAATACTAGAGTGAAATACCTTTAATTTGGTGCATTAAGTATAAATAAATGTTAAAAATTGGCGAAGTTATTCGCGTGCAAAGTCGGGACATTTATGCTGGCCCACCCTGTATACATACGGATACATGTATACAAAGACTGCATAAAGTTATGCACGCACATTCGCATGCGCATAATATACCGCATCTGATGCATTTAAACAGGTGTCTATTTAGATACAAGTACAGAAACAAATCGAGGCATCTGACCACCCGACCTCATAACCAGGGCTGTTTTTAAGGAATTTTTATAACTGCACAACTCCTTCTTTCCTTTCCCATCATCCATGGCAAATTACTTCCAATCGGAGGACAATGACCTTTTCTGATAGTTTTAACTGTACAGAAGTGCTTCTACAACTGCACATTTTATGTACAACTGCATGCTAAAAAAGCCCTGCTCATATGCCGAGGCTAAAAAATGAAGTCGTAACACTTCATACATATGGCTGCCACAGGCCTAACTCTTCTTCTGAACTTACCCCACCTGAGGTGGCTGTAAGCAGGAGAGGAATTGAACTGACCTTGAGAAATGCCTGTCGCTTGCCCCCTCTGCTTTCAATTGCCCAGTTCGTCTGCGTCCGGCAAGTGCTCTTCGTCCATTGCCAGGCATAGACCATCGACTTCGGGGAGGGGAACATATTGAACGGAACCGGAAGTGTGCTGCTGCGGTCGATGTAGTTCATCCAGAGCTTCGTCCGCGCGAACTTCCACTCAACGTCACAATCGCCCTGGAATGCAACGGAAGATTAAAGAGAAGCGGAGAGGGGTGGAAGGAAATGGGGGTGCGGGGCAATGAATGGGAGAATGTATGAGAGTAGCGTGAAGTAGAAAACAGAGTTTATATAAAACGGAATAAAGTTGAGTAACTAACTGTATCATTGAGTGACGAGAAGTTACTTGAGTGAACAGGGAACCAGTCTACGGCTATTTTTAGGTGAGACAGAACCCGCACTTGTACAACTACTTATAATATGATGATAATGCGATGTGCATGATGACGAGATGAGTGACTCTGCAGCTGCTCTGAGTTGACTCTATTATGACTCATCTGATGATGAAAGCGACTCACCTGAATGACTTCGAATGAGTGACTCATCATGGCGATGAGCATGTTGATGAGTACGATGATGATAGCCACGTGGTAGAGGGCAAAGAGAAGCATCCCTACTCCTTCAATCACCGACGTTGCGTGACTTCCACCAGGAAAACTACTGATGTATAAGTTGTTCTTCTCCTTCGCTTGGTACTTGATCTCTACGCTGTCGACGTTGACGAGTCCAAACATCGACCAGAAGAGACTGTAGAGCGTTCGAGACAGACTGCAGGCGGAACAGAGAAAAACAGAGCATAATATAGAACAACAGACAATAGAAGGGAGAGTTGGCAGGAACTGACTGACTAAGAGACAGAGACATATAAGTGATACAACGGACAGAGACGGACAGAGATAGATGAAGACAGACAGACAGACAGACAGAGGCACTGAGACAGATGTAGATGGACATAGAATTGCAAGTATAGACAGAAATAAAACACACCATGCAGTAGAGGCAAAGACAGACGTAGGCATACAGACAAATCCAAAGACGAAGAAGGACAGTGACACAGAGCGACAAACAGCGACAGTGACAGACAGACAGAAAGACAGACAGACGGACAGACAGACACAGAAAGACAGACAGACGGACGGACTGACGGACCCTTGGAATGATTCGGACGAGTGAAGAAGTTTGTCGACTCCATCTTTCTTGACAATATACGTCTGAGACCCGTAGTACCAGTAGAGATTGTGAAGGCCAACCATGAAGGCGAACAGCACCTGTGTAGAAAACAAAAGCATTGTGTAGAAAACAATATCATTACGTAGAAAACAATATCATTACGTAGAAAATAATATCATTGTGTAGAAAACAATATCATTACGTAGAAAACAATATCATTGTGTAGAAAACAATATCATTACGTAGAAAATAATATCATTGTGTAGAAAACAATATCATTGCGTAGAAAACAATATCATTACGTAGAAAATAATATCATTGTGTAGAAAACAATATCATTGCGTAGAAAACAATATCATTGCGTAGAAAACAATATCATTGCGTAGAAAACAATATCATTACGTAGAAAACAATATCATTACGTAGAAAACAATATCATTGTGTAGAAAACAATATCATTGTGTAGAAAACAATATCATTGCGTAGAAAACAATATCATTACGTAGAAAACAATATCATTACGTAGAAAACAATATCATTGTGTAGAAAACAATATCATTGTGTAGAAAACAATATCATTGCGTAGAAAACAATATCATTACGTAGAAAATAATATCATTGTGTAGAAAACAATATCATTGTGTAGAAAACAATATCATTGCGTAGAAAACAATATCATTACGTAGAAAATAATATCATTGTGTAGAAAACAATATCATTGCGTAGAAAACAATATCATTGCGTAGAAAACAATATCATTGCGTAGAAAACAATATCATTACGTAGAAAACAATATCATTACGTAGAAAACAATATCATTGTGTAGAAAACAATATCATTGTGTAGAAAACAATATCATTGTGTAGAAAACAATATCATTGCGTAGAAAACAATATCATTACGTAGAAAATAATATCATTGTGTAGAAAACAATATCATTGCGTAGAAAACAATATCATTGCGTAGAAAACAATATCATTGCGTAGAAAACAATAGCATTGCGTAGAAAACAATATCATTACGTAGAAAAAACTATCATTGCGTAGAAAACAATATCACTGTGTAGAAAAGAATATCATTGCGTAGAAAAGAATATCATTGCGTAGAAAACAATATCATTGCGTAGAAAACAATATCATTGCGTAGAAAACAATATCATTGCGTAGAAAACAATATCATTGTGTAGAAAACAATATCATTGCGTAGAAAATAATATCATTACGTAGAAAAAACTATCATTGCGTAGAAAACAATATCACTGTGTAGAAAAGAATATCATTGCGTAGAAAAGAATATCATTGCGTAGAAAACAATATCATTGCGTAGAAAACAATATCATTGTGTAGAAAACAATATCATTGCGTAGAAAATAATATCATTGTGTAGAAAACAATATCATTGCGTAGAAAACAATATCATTGCGTAGAAAACAATATCATTGCGTAGAAAACAATAGCATTGCGTAGAAAACAATATCATTGCGTAGAAAACAATAGCATTGCGTAGAAAACAATATCATTGCGTAGAAAACAATATCACTGTGTAGAAAACAATATCATTGCGTAGAAAACAATATCATTGCGTAGAAAACAATATCATTGCGTAGAAAACAATAGCATTGCGTAGAAAACAATATCATTACGTAGAAAAAACTATCATTGCGTAGAAAACAATATCACTGTGTAGAAAACAATATCATTGCGTAGAAAACAATAGCATTGCGTAGAAAACAATATCATTGTGTAGAAAACAATATCATTGCGTAGAAAATAATATCATTGCGTAGAAAACAATAGCATTGCGTAGAAAACAATAGCATTGCGTAGAAAACAATATCACTGTGTAGAAAAGAATATCATTGCGTAGAAAACAATATCACTGTGTAGAAAAGAATATCATTGCGTAGAAAACAATAGCATTGCGTAGAAAACAATATCATTGCGTAGAAAACAATATCATTGTGTAGAAAACAATATCATTACGTAGAAAACAATATCATTGCGTAGAAAACAATATCATTGCGTAGAAAACAATAGCATTGCGTAGAAAACAATATCATTGCGTAGAAAACAATAGCATTGCGTAGAAAACAATATCATTGTGTAGAAAACAATATCACTGTGTAGAAAAGAATATCATTGCGTAGAAAACAATAGCATTGCGTAGAAAACAATATCATTGCGTAGAAAACAATAGCATTGCGTAGAAAACAATATCATTGCGTAGAAAACAATATCATTGTGTAGAAAACAATATCATTGCGTAGAAAACAATATCACTGTGTAGAAAAGAATATCATTGCGTAGAAAACAATATCATTGCGTAGAAAACAATATCATTGCGTAGAAAACAATATCATTGTGTAGAAAACAATATCACTGTGTAGAAAAGAATATCATTGCGTAGAAAACAATAGCATTGCGTAGAAAACAATATCATTGCGTAGAAAACAATAGCATTGCGTAGAAAACAATATCATTGCGTAGAAAACAATATCATTGTGTAGAAAACAATATCACTGTGTAGAAAAGAATATCATTGCGTAGAAAACAATAGCATTGCGTAGAAAACAATATCATTGCGTAGAAAACAATAGCATTGCGTAGAAAACAATATCATTGCGTAGAAAACAATATCATTGTGTAGAAAACAATATCATTGCGTAGAAAACAATATCACTGTGTAGAAAACAATATCATTGCGTAGAAAACAATATCATTGCGTAGAAAACAATATCATTGCGTAGAAAACAATATCATTGTGTGGAAAACAATATCACTGTGTAGAAAAGAATATCATTGCGTAGAAAACAATAGCATTGCGTAGAAAACAATATCATTGCGTAGAAAACAATATCATGCACGTGCACAACTCAGTTACTGTATTCCATAAAATATATTGACCATTGATTTTATAAATAGCTTCTCTCAGAAAAAACTTTCAGAAGCGCTTTCAATGCGATCGACCCCAAGAGAAAAAGGCAGTTGATATGTTGCGAGAGAAAGACGAGGGAAGACAACAAGAGAGAAAGGCGGAGTGAACTGAAGGTGAAAGTTCATTCCATAGAGAGGAACCAATTCGGGCCAATGACCTGTATTGGGTCATGGCGGTTATGACTCGTGGAACAAAGTGGTCAAGCCAATCAGAGGGCTTAAGAGAATGCAGCGAACTGCAGGCAGAGAGGTCGATGTATGAGATCACGAAAGATACTTCGTGGCAAGATCGGATTGAGATTTTAAAACCAAAACAAGTACTTTGAATTACATACGGGAAAGGGAGCCAGTGAAGATTTGGTTCAGCCATGAATGTAGAGATGTGGACGAATCGAGATAGAATGACATTACTCTCTGGAGCCAATTCATACCATACCTGCTTTGGAGCCAATTCATACCATACTTGCTTTGGAGCCAATTCATACCATATCTGCTTTGGAAGCAATTCATACCATACCTGCTTTGGAACTAATTCATACCATACCTGCTTTGGAACTAATTCATACCATACCTGCTTTGGAGCCAATTCATACCATACCTGCTTTGGAAGCAATTCATACCATACCTGCTTTGGAACTAATTCATACCATATCTGCTTTGGAAGCAATTCATACCATACCTGCTTTGGAACTAATTCATACCATACCTGCTTTGGAACTAATTCATACCATACCTGCTTTGGAACCAATTCATACCATACCTGCTTTGGAAGCAATTCATACCATATATGTTTTGGAACTAATTCATACCATACCTGCTTTGGAACCAATTCATACCATACCTGCTTTGGAACCAATTGATACCATACCTACTTTGGAACCAATTCATACCACACCCGCAGTCAATCATCTGGTTTTCAATTAGAGTCACTCTTGGGTCATTCCTGTATAGACTCATTCTTCTCTTTCCTGTTGATGTGGCGCTATACAAATATCTAACTAAGTTTACAATCACAAAATATGTTTCGTTGTCTTCGAATATATACGCAGTACTCACCAGCGTGAACAAAACGAGGAACCTCGTGATGTCTCCGATCATTCTTCCGAGAGAGATCTGCAGAGTACCGAGTACTTCGAAGGCGGGCATGAGGTACGTTGTACGTGCGATACTGAGTACGTTGGCAACAGCAAAGAGAACATCAGAGACTATCTCTGGGTCGTCTGGACTCCATTCAAACCTTGCTAACACACAGAATACAAGCAGACGAACAATTAATTAAAACGATTAAATGTTTGCAAATCTGTGAAAAATGAAGAAAAATAGAACCGCAGGTCTACCTACCTGCGTAGCCACAAGTTAGTAACTTGACTTATTATTTTACAATGTGAACACAAAATCCAGTTACAACGGGACGCATTCATTTTGATCATTCTACAAAAATGTTTAATGCAGTTAATAAAAGAATTTTCATTCGATTTTAGTCATTGCTATTGAGTTCATCGGTGCGGCCCTCGGTGCCAAGAAACTGGTCTTTGGTGACCCGCGGTGTAAAAAAAAGGTTGGACAGCACCCACTTGCTGTCAACTGTTACACAGTCAGCATAAATGTATTTTTATGCTGACTATTGACGGTAAGTGAGTGAGTAAAGCATCCTAAAAGTATATTACCACCGACATTGTATACGCTATAGAAATGGTACAGATACAACACGGAACTCGTTTTGCCGAAAAAGCGTTACATTCAAAGTCTTTGCATATGCAATAAGTAGCACATAAATTAATGGCTACCTTATGGTTCTACTTAATGGGGGGTCGCATGAGACCCGCATCATCCCTTCAGGGTCCCCTCTGCGACTCTACTTTCTATTTCATTGACTGCTAGTTGGTCGCCCTGTTTCCTCCCGTCGAGTTCTGCGCTCTTCGGCTAATGGGGAGCTCCTGGTTCATCGGACCCGCTCTTCGGTCAATCAGCGTCGAGCCTTCTCGGTTGTTGACCCCTTCACTCTCTTGAAATTGCTCCCGCTTGCGGTGCGCATGCTACTTCGGAATAACTTGCCAGCGTTCTACCAGTTGCTCGAGACCTTTCTATTTGGCCGTGGCCGGGCTGGGAGCGCCTCTAGGTAGGCTTCTTGAAGGGACTCTATATAAATTTTCAGATGAATAAATAAAAGATTTGATAATAAAAAAGAAATCAGTTCTAAGTGGAAATTGAGATGATTATAAATTTAAATGCGAATTATTGTTCAGCTCACAGGTCTTCATGAAGTAGCTATGGATGGATCCACCTCGTTCGATCTCTTCCTTGATGATGAGGTAGCAGGTCTTGTTCCTCGTCAGCAGTGCCACCTCTGCCCTCGCCGTTCCGTTGTAGTGCCGATCCGCCGTCTTGATCCAGTGGTCGACGAGGAATCGCAGGACGTAGGACGAGAGGTAGAGCGAGAGAACGACGAAGTCGATCCAGTTGTAGTTGTCGAGCAGGTAGACGCGGACCCCGGAGTGGTAGAGCTGCTTGCACTCCATCCAAAACAAACCTTTCCAGAGGAAAGAAACCGGAAAAACTGGTTGAATGAAGTCGATTGATTGCTTCTCATTGATTGGTTGTCTGCTAGATGTATTTGACGCTGAATTGCTTTATTAATTAATTTTAATTTTAATTTTGATTCGATGATTTTTTGCTTTACTGATTTCTCAACCGATGTTCTGACGTATACCTATAGTGAGTGAATGATTGTTTGATTGACTAGTTGATTGATTGACTAATTGTTAATTGAGTGATTGACTAATTGACTAATTGAGTGATTGACTAATTGTTAATTGAGTGATTGTTTGATTGGCTAATTGAGTGATTTAATTGTTAATTGAGTGATTGTTGGATTGGCTAATTGAGTGATTGATTAATTATTAATTGAGTGATTGATTAATTGTTAATTGAGTGATTGACTAATTGTTAATTGAGTGATCGATTTGATAAATTGATTCGTCGATTGATTGATTCGTTTGAACAATCATTTCAATCACTAATGAGTGAGTGATGACAGACTTGAGCTAAGATAGCTTACATGTTTATATCGCTTTCAATTAAGAGGTGCCTGAATAGCGCTATATAAGTGCGACATAGTTATATTGCGCTGTATTATTTTGATATAGGTCCACTCCACTCATTGAACTGCAAAAACGTTCAAAACTATTCTCAACAATAGCAATAAGCTATTTTTATTATCATTGTCCTGATTTCTGACGTTCTGGAGCATTACGAATGTTTTTGTAGGAAATTATATAATAACTGTTCAAGAGGATCTTCAAATAAAAGTTGTAGAAGAATCTTGTTGAATAATCTTGTATTTAAGGTCTTGCTAACGATCTTCAATTTGGCTGGGCTCTCAAAGGCTAACCGAAGATCGTCGATATGAAGAAGTTGTCAAAGCCGTTCGAAGGATCTTTGAAACAGAGCTCTGCGCCGACTGGAGAGTGTCGGCGCAGAGCTCTGCAGTTTGAAGTCTTACCAAGAACCCAGAACATGAGGCAGAGCTGCACATTCGTCATGAGTATGTTGGCTGGGCGGAACGTTCCCTTCAGAAACTTGTCGACCTTTTCCAGCGGATTCTCGTCATCAGAGACCTGATCGAAGAAGTCAGAGGTCGAGCTGATCGGGTAAGTCCTCTCCTCCAGACGAAATGTTGCAGCAGCAAGCAGGATGAGGAAGCTGATGTGTGACAAAGTGTAAGTGATGAACTTGGATGCGGGACATTTCAGTGCGTTGCCAATCTACAATCAAACAAGATCAGTTACAATCACAGCGATGATGATGTCAATGATGACTACAGGTAGGGATGATGATGTCAGTGACTGTATATGTTTGTAAGAATGATGAAGACGACTGCGACGAAAATGACTGCGGCGACGATGATTTTGTGGTTATTGCTGTTGATGACGATGATGATGACGACGACGACGACGACGACGAGGATGATGATGATGATGATGATGATGATGATGATGATGATGATGATGATGATGATGATGATGATGATGATGATGATGATGATGATGATGATGATGATGATAACAAGGGACAAAGACTGACATTGACACAAACCTAAAATAAACTCAAATTCACAGCAGTGACAGACAGATAAAAGTATATGTAAACAGACAGACACTGACAGACAAAATACATACAGACAGATACCGATAGACAGACAGTCACTGACAGAGAAGACAGACAGGCACAGACAAACGGATAATCAGACAGAGAGAGAGAGAGAGAGAGAGAGAGAGAGAGAGAGAGAGAGAGAGAGAGAGAGAGAGAGAGAGAGAGAGAGAGAGAGAGAGAGAGAGAGAGAGAGAGAGAGAGAGAGAGAGAGAGAGAGAGAGAGAGAGAGAGAGAGAGAGAGAGAGAGAGAGAGAGAGAGAGAGAGAGAGAGAGAGAGAGAGAGAGACGGTGGTCTGTTTGACCTTTGAATCTGGAGCGACGACGTATAGAATGCAGAAGATTGGAACGGCTGGCAGACAGACGACCCACATGACGACCTTCTTCCAGAGCGACAGCGACTGCAAGAACCCCATTTCCGGTCCGTAGTAAATATTCGTCAGATGCTGCTGACAATTCGGATGCGCCACAAACTGTGAAGATTACATTCAAAAACATCATCAGAAGAAGGTTACGATACGCAGCTTCACATGTCACATAGTATCACATTGCGTTGTATCATCACATTACCACGTATCTTAATATAATAACTTCACATTGCATCACAAATCGTCAATTGCTTCTACGGCTCCCATGATACTCATTTACCATCCTAGATTGTATGATCTATGCGTTAAGTAGTTTGCTCAGCCTTTTATGCATTATTTTATTCACTTTAAAATGAATTTACTTATGTATTCGTTTATTTGCGTTTTCGTTCGTTCGTTCGGTTATTCGTTCGTTCTATTATTCATAATTATTTCTAAATGAATTAATTCCTTCATCAATTCAGGTCCCAAGAAATCCATCGATTCCTTTGCTATTTCGTTCATTCATTCGCTAATTCATTCCTGGAATTCATTCGTTAATTCATTCCGGGAATTCAATCGTTAATTCATTCCTGGAATTCATATAGCGCATCTTCAAGAGACCTACTCAGAGGCGCTCTCTGCTCACTTGTAAAATTCCAGATACATTGACGAGCGGATCGATCAGATTGTTGATAGCTTCATCGATTATTGATTGATTGAACGATCGATTGATTGATTGACTGATTGATTGATTAACTGATTGACTGATTGATTAATTGATTGATTAACTTATTGATTGATTGATTGATTAACTGATTGATTGATCAATTGCTTTATTGATTGATTGATTTATTGATTGATCCATTGATTGATTGATAGGTTGATTGATTAATCTGCTGATTGACACGTACCTTCTTCTCCTCGTACTCGATGGCCATCTTGAGTCGTGCCAGTGGCTCCGTCCCCTCGCTGAGCACAGCCTCCACTTCCTGTGTCCCCCGGCAGAGGTCCATCAATTCACAGGCGAAATTCATGCACTGCTCCACCAGACTGAGATATTCGTTCTAGCAGAAACCAACGAACCGGCAAATGACTTCTGATTGGTCGGTCGTGCGTGGCATCACTCATGCAGAACGCTAGCGATAAGCAACTTCCGTTTGTTGTTTACGTGTACAATCGTTACACAATAGCGATGAGAAGAAGGAGAAGGCGTACGGTTTTTATTTAACGACGCACGAGTAGGTTTATGTAACAAATAAGTCAGTCAATCACTCATTCATTCATTCAGTCATTCAGTCAGTTAGTCATTCAGTTGTTCAGTCAGTCAGCCAGTTAGTTAGTCAATCAGTCAGTCAGTCAGTCAGTCAGTCAGTTAGTCATTCAGCCAGTTGTTCATTCAGTTGTTCAGTCAGTCAGCCAGTTACATGTAGTTAGTCAATCAGTCAGTCAGTCAGTCAGTTAGTCATTCAACCAGTTATTCATTCAGTTGTTCAGTCAGTCACCCAGTCAATCAGTTATTCAATCGGTCATTTAGTAAATGTGTGTAAGTGAGTGCGTTACTGAGTCAGTCAGTCAGTCAGTCAGTTAACCCTCGGGCTACCAAGGGGGGGGTGGTTGCCACCCCCCCCTAGGTTTTTCGCAAATCAAACGCGTTCCGTCTGGAATAAAATTTTGAAAAAATTGGTAGCTGTAGAGGGTTCATTGGGACACATTTTGAGCTAAAAGTTTTGATGATGCCCCCTACCGTTCAAAAGTTACACCCGATATACCCAAGGTACCAGGGGGGGTGGTATCCTAGAATATCATCTGTAACTTTTCTGCCCCTTAATATTAAGAGACACAAATTATACCATTCTATAGAGGGAATGTGGGGCTACATTTCGATGCTCATTGAGTTGTCTTTTGTCAACCGGAAGTGCTCAAAATAAATTAAAATATATATAAAGGTGTTTTATTTTCATAAAATTGTCATGTTTTTTCTATTATAACTTATCCATAATTAATTTTTTAATATAAATAAACTATGCCATTCTGTAGAGGGCATTTAGGGCTATTTTTTAGTACTAAATAATTTAAAATTTGATGACCGGAAGTGCTCAAAATAAATTAAAATGTATAAAAATTTTGGGTTTTTTTGCAACACGAACCGATATGTGTGCGTAAACGTTTTTCAGCGGCTAAAACATGTTTTTTTGTTTTGATTTAACATAAAACAGACTTATTACAAGTTTTTATAGTTGAATATTGGACTTTATTATATGTAAACTACTTTTTATATATAAATCATGTATAAAACACACAGAATCTAATATATTCCTTATGCGTAAGCATACATTTTGTGGAATCGACGGGTACCCATGGTAAAAATTCATAATTTCGAGGTGCCTTCATATTTTCTAAACCTAAATATACCATTTTGTGCAGAAATGAATGCTGAATCCAATGGTGTATTACAAGTTATGATATCTCAAACCAAACCCAAAATCCAGGGGGGTGGTGGTAACCACCCCCCCCCTTGGTAGTCAGTGTTACAAAAAAAGCTTGGTAGCCTGAGGGTTAATCAGTCAGTCAGTCAACCAATCAGTCAATCATGCTGCTGGATCAAACAATCGAAAACTGGTCTATTATAATTATATAGATAAGATAACTAAGATGATTCGATGCCAGACTAACCTTGAATTCCTTTTCGACCTGCGCCAGTTTCTTCATTTCCTGTCGCAGTTCAAAGGTCGTCATAATTGGGTCAGGGCTTGACAGGGCCATGTAGGCGGGGCTAGCGAGGCCCCGATAGGCGTTCAGCCTTGACCTTGACCTCTTCAGGGAGTCGTAGTTCTGCTTCGCAACGCAGTCGGCACATTGGCACGAAATTGGGTGAGGTCGATCGATCGTCTGACCCCGCGACAGAAACATCTGGATGACCTAAATTCATAATTAACTAGTGTGATGTAAATGTAATGTACTGTGTAGCAAGTTGTCTAGGGAGAAAGTAGGAACTTGGTCTCGAGTTTTAACAAATAACGAAGACCTGTAATGGTCTTCCTCTGACACTCCGCTTTCTTTCTAAAATCCTTCTCAGGCGTTTTATTTCCTCTCTCATCTTGAGACAGTTTTATTTGGCCGCGCTGAGGCGGAAGCGCCTCTGAGTAACCCTTGAAGAGGCGCTATATAAATGCATCTAATGAATGAATGAATGAATGAATGAATGAATGAATGAAATGAATGAATGAATGAATGAATGAATGAATGAATGAAATGAATGAATGGATGAATGAATGAATGAATGCATCATGCTGGTATAGAGATGGAAGTAAAGAGGATGAAAAAGAGAGAAGAGAATGAAAGATGGATAGATAGATTGACGGAGAGATGGGTTGATGGATATATTGACAAAACAGACCTCATGGTTGTTGTAGTGAGCGGCCAGGATGAGCGGCGTGACATCCGGCGGAAACTGACTCTTCTCCTCGTTGCGGAAGAACGGATCCCTCTGGACCCTCTGTCTGGTCGGCTCCTCCCCTGCCATGTAGTTCGGGTGCTCGATCATTGACTTGACGATCTTCGTCGACCCCTTGCTGACCGCGTGCAGCAGTGCTTCCTCGATGCACTCGAAGTTCGTCCGTCCCATCAGAAGCTCGACTGCCTCAATGCATTCACTGTCGACGGCGAGGTGAAGTGCGCTGCGACCCATGTAGTCGACGCAGTTGACGTTTAGACTGTCGCCCCCGCTGTCCACCGACTGACGCAGGATCGGAAGGTCACCGAGGGCAGCGGCGTTCAGGTAGACCCTCTCCTCATCAGTCAGCTGTGGTGGAAGAAGGAGGATGGTCAGGGAAAGGGAAAGGGAAAGGGAAGTGAAGAAGGAGGAGGAGGAGGAGGAGAAGAAAAGAGGGTCACGGTTTGGCTCTTACGGAAGTAAAGAGGATGAAAAAGAGAGAAGAGAATGAAAGATGGATAGATAGATTGACGGAGAGATGGGTTGATGGATATTTATTAAATAAAAAACTTTATAACTATGGAATTAGAGGGACACAACTACAATGGTTTGTTAGCTATCTTGAAAATCGTTTTCAACTGGTTTCTGTTAACAATTGTACTTCTGATCTACAACTCATTTCTCACGGTGTCCCTCAAGGATCTAATCTTGGACCTCTTTTATTTTTAATCTATATTAATGATTTACCCAATGTATCGCCTTCTATGTATTTTGTGCTATTTGCTGATGATTCTAACTTATTTCATTCTGATAAATCTATTGATACTCTATTCAACACTGTTAATTCTGAGCTTCACCGAGTCGTTGATTGGTTTCGATCTAATAAACTTACTCTAAATTTGGATAAAACCAACTACATCCTCTTCAGATCCCATAAGAAAAAATATCCCAATGAACTTCCTATTCTACTTATTGAAGGGACTCCTATCACTGAAGTAACATCCACAAAATTTTTGGGCGTTTACATTGACCAGCATCTAAATTGGAAGGAACACATCAATAATATCTCTAGCAAAATTGCTAAGACTGTTGGTGTGCTATTTCGCTCATCTAAACTGATTCCTGTCTCTATCCGGTCTATGCTATACTATTCTCTTATTTATCCTTATTTAACCTACTGTAATTTAATTTGGACGTCTACTTACAAATCTAATTTTATCAGACTAGTCACCCTTCAAAAATATGCAATCCGTTTTATAGCTAATATTCCTCGCCGAGCCCACACCGCTCTGTATTTCAAGGAATTTGGATTATTAAAGATCGATCAAATTAGGCACTTGCAAATAGGAGAGTTTATGTACCGTTATAACCATGGCCTATTACCACTTGTATTTAATGATTTCTTTAACCTTACCTCTGATCGCCACTCTTATTCAACTAGAAAATTAACTGTTTATGACCTTCCCTACGCACATACTAATACTCGTCGATTCTCTATACAATATACTGGCTCCCAATGTTGGAACTCTCTCCCTACACATCTTCATTCCCTACCTAACACAAGATTATTTAAGCATAAACTTCGCCTTTATTTACTTAAAACACTTCCTGATATGTAATGGTTAAGGTTTCTGCTCAGTGGTCTCGCCAAGCCCTTAGTTAAGTCTTTAGTTAAGTCATTAGTTAAGAGTTGTTTTTCTCGTTATATACAGAAATGTCGATTGCTTAATTTTTTTTCTCTCTCCCTCATCATTTTTTTGTTCCTACAATTGAATGCTCTGTCATGTTTTTCTTTTATATTTTACATGAATTATGGGTGGCCCTATTAGCGGGATTTTCTATCCCTTCTGGGTCTCCCCTTCTTCACCAAATTATGTTAATGTATTATTCAATGCAATAATTGTATCATGTCTGTTTGTTGTTTTGGTTGAGGAAAAAATAAATAAATAAAAAAAAAATAAAAAAATAAAAATATATTGACAGATATAGATGGACAGGTGCATTGATAGATAAATAGGAACATAGATAGTTGCATGGATGGACTAACATTCAGAAAGATTGAAGGAAAGAAAGACAGAAAAAGTGGCTGAATGAAACATTGATTTTTCTTTCTTAAATTTATTCTTCATCTAAGTATTCTCGATATCATTCATTCATCCATCTGTCCATCCATACATTCACCCATCCATTCACACATCCATTCACCCATCTATTCACCCATCCATTCGCCCATCCATTCACCCATCCATTCACCCATCCAACGGCCCGTCCACCGATGTATCCATCCATCCGTCCATCCATCCATCCATTCATTCATTCATTCACTCATCCATCCACCAAATCTATCCACCATCACCATCACCACACCAACCCATCCCCCATTCTTCCATCCACGATTCATCCATCCACGCATCCACCGACCCACCGTCCCGCCCACCAATGCATCCACCCATCCATCTAATCACTGTGTTTGATTATCTTATATCCACCTGGACATCTTCGAAGTTCGTAAACAGAGATCCTCGCGATGATGGAGATGATCTGCGAAGATCTGGTGCCATCAGCTGCTGCTGCTGCTGATGCTGCTGATGTTGCCTGCAACGAGAGCATCAACGATTCAAGTCACGTGTAGTTCATAATATAGCGCCAACTTAGATTGTTTCATTATATTTCGATCGACACAGATTAATATGTTGATCGATGTGTTGACCTTTAAGTTTACACAATCAATTGCTGGATGAGATGGAGCGATATGTCATTTTATAAAGTTAGATTGTGTCAAAAGACTCTTTACATGATCTCAATACTGTTGTCTCCATGCTTGTCTGCCTAACTGTCCGTCTGCCTATCTGTCCATCTGCTCTTCTGTTAGCCTATCAGTCTCTGTCTATCTACGCATATACCAAACTGCCTGGATGCCGAACTTTCTTCCTGCCTATCTGCTTCCCTATCACCTCATCTGCCTACCTGTCTGCCTATCTACCTGTCTGCCTGCCAATCTTTCTACCTATCCATCTGTCTCTGTTTTGTCCCTCTGCCTGCCTGCCTACCTTCCTACCTGCCTGCCTACCTGCCTGCCTGCTTACCCCTGCCTACCTTCCTCCCTGCCTGCCTACCTTCCTCCCTGCCTGCCTACCTTCCTACCTGCCTGCCTACCAGCTCATCTGCCTACCTGCTTACCTCCATGCCTGCCTGCCTGCCTACCCGCTTACCTGCATGCCTACCTGCTTACCTCCCTGCCTGCCTGCCTGCCTGCCTGCCTACCTGCCTGCCTATATGTCTGTATGTTTACTTGTTCACAACATTTCGAAAAAAAAATTCTCGGATGCTAAATGTGTGTCTTGGATGAGAGAGGTTGAATTGAATTGATGATGTTTTGTTGCGGCTACAGCAGCTGGTGTTAACGTGCCCGCATCACCAGAAGAACAATCGATCAGCATCACATCTACAGACGACGCGAGACAATTCCTCCTCAGGCTCCGTGGTCCAGCGACTGACAACTGATGGATTAGTTGCAACAGCATTTGCATCTCGAGACGAAGATGGAGATTCAGAAGCTGACAATATAAATGTAAATGCCGGAGATTTATCACCGACCACAAAAACTGAGTCATAAAGAGCAACTCATATGACACAACCAAGTCACCAAGAGTCGAGTCACTTTCGGAGGTAAGGGGCAGGATACACGTCAATGGTCGAATAAGATAACAAATGTGGAAATGCATGCATGCATGCAACAATGTATAAGAATTGTGATTGACAAGTATACCCTCCATATGAAGTTCAGAAGTGTGCACGTTTAAGCATCTGTCAGAATTCATATGTTGGCTGATGTATGAAAACATTTCCTAATTTTCTGAGACCACTTTAGCAATAGTTTCCGTAACGTTTAAACTACTGCACTTAATGCACTGTATACCCAGTTATATGATGCGCAACTGTTAAGTCGCTTGAGTTAATGTCGCCAGAGGTGAATTAGATGAGTTAGGAAGCTGAGAGTTGCGTTGAGCGGACAGCAAAGTCTCTGCCATACGTCACTCAACTGATCTGCTTTTTTCGTGCCTTAGGACAGGTGCTTTCCCGCCCTCAAGTGGCGCACACATATCGCCATCGTCTGCTCGAAACGGGAATCCCCTGAAGCGAGGTTTTCCCTCTCAACAGTGGGTGAGAGAGAGAGAGGCCCACTGGTTGGTGTAGGAAGGATGACTGGATTGAGAGGGGAATGCGAAGAGGCAGGGAGGGCTCCTGTGGCATTTTGTTGTATGAGGCTGACGCCATAAATCCTCCGCACTGTACAAAGCCAGAGGGAAACTATCGAGAGGTATACAGACTCCTGAGTGAAAAACGCAATTAATTGATTTTATGCGGCTCTCAAGGGATAACTGAATTGTGATTATTCAAGTGATGTGTGATAAAAGGCTGCAGAGATTAAATGGAAGGCTGGAAGCGGTGGATTACAATAGATGGATCATCATCACTGACATCACAGGTGATGATGATACAATCGATTCTCTTCCTGCATCTAACTCTTTTCATGCACCTAACTCTTACCCTGTATTTAACTGTTCTACCTGTATATCTGACTCTTCATGTACCTATTCGCTTTGCCCAGTCGCCTTTGTCGTTTCGTTTTCGACTTTTTCACATTGCTATATAACCGCGTAGTCCCAAACTGCGACCAACAAAAGTCAATTCTTAGCGGTCCGACCAAATTCGCTAAATTTATGTAATGTGTGTAGATGAAGCAAAGGACACAGCCACTGCACGGACTGCTTGCATAGCCATTCGTTCGTAACTTAGTTTATCAATTGACAATTAATTTTGAATACAGCATTCATAAAAATGCCGATTACTCATTGTGATTATTTCATAATAAATTTTAATGCAGTTTTTAATACAAATTTTAATTTTAGTTTCTAATACTATACTCGACTAAATAGTCAGTCGATGCTTTTAAGCTTATACTGCTGCGGCCCTCGGCTTTAAGAACAATTTCTTCTGTGGTCCACGGTGTCAGATAAGTTGGACAGCACTGCTCCATAATAGGTCGCCTCTGGGTCTTAGGGGATAATCTTCTTTCTATTGACGTGATTACTGCTGGGGATCATTGGCCCTGCGTTAGATAGTCTGATGCAGAGGAAGACGGTCGTGACCAATAACAGTTACGATTGGGTAAATTGAAGAAAATGGACAAATGCATACATACATGTACATACATACATGTACATACATATTCAATTTAAAAAGAACACATATACATCGATGATGCATACACACACATTTACAGCGAAAAAGAGTGAAAAGCAAACGATATTGAACAATTGAGAGGAAGAACAATTGTTAAAGAAGTAGGTCAAATTAATGCGAAAGATTTGAAAGAGCGACAGTGGAAGGACGAACTGTTGCCTAAAGTATTCAGGGATTGATGATATACAGGGACACTGATACAGACAAGCACACCAACAGAGACATATAGAAAAAGCTGCATGATAGAACGGCACATAGAGGGTCAGAAACAGAGAAACAGACAGACATACATAGAGAGAGACAGACAGATAGACACACAGAGAGACAGAAAGCCAGAGAGAGATAAACAGACACAGAGAGACACAGAGAGATGGAGAGAGACAGGCAGACAGAGAGAACAGGCATGTATTGAGGAAAGACTGGAGTAGCAAAAAACTGGACGGACAGAAGGGAAGTACGGAAAAAACATCTGGAGAGAATGGGAGCGAGGAACACCGGAAGAAGGAAATGAGTGGGAGGGGAAGGTGATGTGTATACATACGGAACGGCGGAGTATCGGGGGTGGGTGGATTAGGGGAGGGACCGGTATCTATGTAAGGGAAGCCTGTGCCAGACGAAGCGCGATGAGCATTTGACCTTTTAGTCTGTTTCGATCGATTGGGGAACGGAACCTCCGCCCATCCTCCAACCCCACCACCCATCCTCCCTCTCTAACCCGATTTCCCTTTTTCAGGAACTGACAAAAGCGAACATGATTAAAGAGGGAGAGAGACAGAAGAGAGAGGCAGAGAGAGAGAGACAGACAGACAGAAAGACAGACAGACAGAGAAGCAGTGAAACAGAGACGGACGGAGACGCAGCAGAACTTCTGACTCTCTACCTATCTGTCCGCTTGCCTGTCCGCTTGCCTGTCTGCCTCGCTCCTTTCACTGTTGTTTATTGCATTATGCATAACACCAGTCCGTTCAATTAGCGATAGCCTGCATCATTTATATGAGCACAAAAAATTGCACACAAAATCCAAGTTAAATGGGCATCAATATTTCAGTTTTCGCGCAGAAATTGATAAACTTTGCCTATACATGTACATATATAATGTCATATATATATATATATATAATGTGATATATAAATTATATATACAGGGTGGGCAAAAAATACCCCCCTAGGTTTTTTGCCAATATCTTGACCAAAAGTAAGAATATCGAAATGAAATTTTACAGGCTTAAAGACAATTTATATCTCCACGTGATAGCCAGATTTCATCAAAATATTTCAAGCAGAACAAGAGTTATAATCACTTTTAGTGAGGCCACCCACCGTTTTTGGACGATTCAAAAACGCGACGCAACAAAAAGTAACAAAAACACGATTTTGTTAAGTCTCATCTCAAGTAATTGCTATCAAAAGGTCCTGATATTGCCAGATGATCATTATTATTATTATTTAGAAAAGAAACAGGGTACCAGCGTAGCTGCACGTCCCTGAGAAGTCACTTGGCAAGATGACAATCAAGTTGGTAAATAAGGAATCTGTCAGATTAATAATTGTGCTATTAAGGCAATGAAATTCAAATTTCTTTAAAAAAATGAAAGTGGCCAAGGTGTCAGTGACAAACAAAATGTGTATTCAGACAACTCTTGAGCAAGATCCTTGAAATATAAGGCTATGAGCAACGTCTACTCTGATAAACAGTGAGAACGCAAATATTAAGAGTTAAGCTGAGAGTTAAGAGATTTGTCGTGAATGAAAGGAGATCGGCTCAATGTCGATTGCTCTGGTTTCATTGAGAAAGCCAATGCCCCTAAATCTCCGGATTTGAACCCGATGGAATGATAATCAATTGCGGAGAGCTACGCTGAAGAAATATCATAATCTGCAACCAAAACCAAGAGCGGTAAGAGAATTGATGGGCGCATTGGAGTTAACATGGGGAGAGCTGCCTTTGGAACGCATCAACCATCAAGAACTTTGCAAAGAGACTCAAAAGAACTTTTGGCACTGGTGGTGGGTACATTGAACACAAGTTGTGAAGCACTATCAAATTCATTTCACAACAGTTATTTGAGATGTGACTTAATAAAATCGTTTTTGCTACTTTTTTTTATTGCGTTACGTTTTTGAATCGTCAAAAAACGGGGGATAGCCTCACTAAAAGTGGTGTAACTTTTGTTGTGTTTGAAATATTTTGATGAAATCTGGCCATGATGTGTAAATATGAATTGTCTTTATACTTGTAAAACTTCATTTAAAAATTCTTACTTTTGGCCAAGATATTGGCAAAAAAACTTGGGGTCTTTTTTGCCCACCCTATATATATATATATGTGTGTGTGCGTGTGTGTGTGAGTGTGTGTGAACATTATTATAATTATTCGTAATCATAAGGTCACATTTATTCGACGCCTCGTCAAGAAAGTTTCTTAACCGTAACTCTCGTCCTGACAAAACAATCCGACGATATAATATATCATGGTCTTCATTTGGTGGCAATTAAAGGAAGTACAATAGGATCAAATCAAATTGTGGGGCGCGGTGGTGTAGGGGTATGTTCGTCGCCACGGAGCTGGAGGGCTGCAGGTTCGAATCCACCTCAAGTCACCGAGTATACGGACTTTGGGCAAATCCTTCACTCGCAATTGCTCAGCGCTTCGGAGTTAAACTCCAATCCAGTGTCCGCACTGTAGTCGAGAGCGCCTCTGGGTAAAAATCTTGAAGAGGCGCTATAGCAAGTGCACATACGGTACAAGACAAACAAACAATGATCGTGAACTTTGTAACTATAGGCCTAATAACTTTAGGAAAATATTCTCCGAACTAAATTTATTACAAGAAATTAAGCAGATAAAGACTTTTCAAATTGGAATCTTAGATTTCGCTTTGATCCGGGTGTATAGACCTTCTGCTATCAATTTCAACAGATTTCTTCGGCCATGTGTCTGATGTACACTCGCATTCACCAGAACTTCAAACTATGGACCTACCGCCGTGTCTTGGGCAGTACTAACTCTCCTCTTATTTCTAACGAATTCCTGAAGTGTTAGAATGGGCCTTCAACATTAGTATACTCAAAAGAATATTGTGCAACCACCAAATCAATGAGAAGAAATAATGATTATATCCACAATTGCGTCAGAAATAACTCTTAGAACAAAAGTCAAAGTTCATTTTGCTTGCTATGTTCGTTTTTTCTGCATGTCTAAAGAGCAGACGTCACAGTCGTCGTTCTTCTTTATCTGTTAATATTGTTATTTAAGTTTCAATCTGTTGCCTGACTATACCATCACACAATGTTTGCTTCAATTTGATATTATGAGGGTAAGCCTATCCCTTGCGCTTTCACCGTACTCTCAAGGATTCAGCTAAATAATGTTATTATTTTCATGGTTTCACGTCATCATTTAAGAAGCAGCCTATACATGTAGTAGGACCTACAAGAAATGAAATTTGTAAGAGTTATTTTTGATATAAACTTCTTAGGCCTGTAATTATAAGTTACAATTCTAAGTAGCCCACAGTATATAATTTAGTACACACCTGTTGTCCGTTACTTCTGATTAGATTTTATTTGCGTTAAGCCCAAGTCGATCACCATGAACTTATGCGGACTTATGTTTACAATTTAAATTTTAAAAGATTTCAATACCTTTAATTTTTCTCAATTCCTCATTAAACTAAAGTCATAAGAAAACATAACTGTTGTAGAGTCACTTAGCCTATAATATTAATTTTGGCCTGCTAATAAAGTTGTATTATATGCTGATTAAGATAAAATTGCATAAACAAAGTTTTCAAGTTTAAAATGCAGCTTGATATGCAGCAAAGTCGAATTATTTTCCTTTTCCGTTTTTTGTCGTTCTCCCGTTTTTTTCAAATGAGATGACGTTTTCCCTTTTTTAATTCCGTTTCCATCGTTTTTTAGATCTATACTCCGCTCTAATCAGTAGCCTTCTTAGTGCAGCTGCTCTCTTGATTGGACGCCTCCCTCATTTCTCTCATAATTCGATTTTTATGACTGAACACCTTCGTTGCATTCCTTTAATTGCTCGGATTAAGTCTAAATATCTTTTTCCCACCTATAAGATGTTTTTGGGTGAAGCTCCTTGCAACCTCTCTTTCGATCGTAATGACCTTCTTGTACCACGGTCTCGCCTACGCATCTGTTGGCGTTTGCTGCGGAATGACATTCATGCTATTATAGGCCTACATGTAGGCCTACTCGTGCTCAGATCTTTCTTATCTGGGGTCACCACTGACGTTGCCCGTCCCCACGAGTCCTTTCGTTTTCGGGGGATCGTTGCACTCTCATTAAGTTGTAGGCTATGTGAGGGGAGCTTTACAAGTCCTTAAATAACATAGAGTAGATAATATACAGCCCGTAATGCTTGTGCATTTACATAGTTATAGCCTACTGTCTTTGCTTGCGCTGCGAATATCAACTCCACGTCTATAAATGAATGCTTACATTGGGAAATAAAACCAGATTTAATCGCTATTTAGTAGGGAAGAAGAAGGACGGACTCTTTGTTCCACTCTTGCAGTCACTTCGTCCTTTGAACTCGACGTCTCCGAATGACCTTATTGCAACCGTAGGGCGTTATATAAATGACCCTTAACAGCTGGCTTAAACACACAACTCCCTGACATCTTCGTATTCGGATACACGAGGTCACGTGTCTCACACGTGTCCCTCAGGAACCACGTCACGTGACTCGACGATGAGCGTTCAGACCACGGTCCGTCTTAGTCCTGCAGGGCTGTATTATAGCTCAGCGGCTGAACGATCAAGGACGGGAAGCAAGACCATGGTGGGCTTAACGCAGCGACTGAGGCCCAGCGGCTGAGGCCTAGCGGCTGAGGAGGCCCAGCAGCGGTTGAGGCCGTGTGTAGCAGCGGCTGAGTGGGCTGAGGGACCGGATGAGTTTGGCTGTGATGTGGAAAATCGTATTAGTATTCCTGAGGGAGTGAAGCTTTTGCGGTTCAGCCAATTCATCGACAAGGCTGGCGTTGTCGTTATACGTGTCAGCAACCAGGTCCATCCGATCGACGCTTTATCTTGACAGGTAAATTTTCATTAGCAAGATTTATCGGCTAGGTATGCTCCGCGTACACGCTACCTCCTCCCCCCCATCCCCACACTCTCTTCCCCTACACGTTCCTCCCCCATCTGCACGCTCTTCCAATACGCAACTCCCTTCCATCACGCCTGCGTCGATCGTCAGTCTATTTCGTGCAAGTCTCGGCTGGTCCGCAGAAGCGCGGGAAACGAAGCAGACGATTCGTCGACGTCATTCGCTGGCTGGCGTCATCTGGCGAAGCGATCGTAATCACAGAACATTGCGAGCAAGGTCGTTGAGAAGACTGTGATTGACCTAACTCCTGAGAGAGGGAAGAGGGGCTGATGGAAGAGGGACGAGGAAAAGATGGGAGGGAAGAAAAATTACGGAGCTTTTTAGCATCTGTCTGTTACACCCACGCGTCGTTGATTACCGTCCCCTCGGTTTTTATGTATGAATGTATTTATGTATACAGGGCGCGCCAAAAAAGAACCCCCAGGTTTTTTGCCAATATCTAGGCCAGAAGTAAGAATTTCGAAATGAAATTTTACAGGCTCAGTGACAATTCATATTTACACATGATGGTCAGTTTTCATCAAAATATTTCAAACATAACAAAAAGTTATACCACAATTTTAGTGAGGCCACTCATCGTTTTTTGACGATTCAAAAACGAAACGCATCAAAAAGGTACAAAAACACAATTTTATTAAGTCTCATCTCAAATAACTGTTGTCAAATGAACTTGGTAGTGCTTCACAACTTGTGTTCAATGTGCTCACCACCCGTGCCAAAACTTCTTTTGAGTCTCTTTAGCAGCTACGCTGGAACCCTGTTTCTTTTTTAAATAGTAATAATAATGATCATCTGACAAAATCAAGGCTATTTGATACCAATTATTTGAGATGAGAAAAAAATCGTGTTTTTGCTACTTTTTGTTGCGTTTCGTCTTTGAATCGTCAAAAAACGTTGGGTGACCTCCTAAAAGTGGTATAACTTTTGTTCTGGCTGAAATATTTTGATGGAATCTGACCATCATATGCAGATATGAATTGTCCTTAAGCCTATAAAATTTCATTTCGATATTCTTTCTTTTGGGCAAGATATTGGCCAGAATAATTAGATTGGTTTTTTGTTACCTTTTGTTGCGTCGCGTTTTTAAATCTTCAAAAAACGATAGGTGACCTCACTAAAAGTGGTGTAACTTTTGTTGTGTTTGAAATATTTTGATGAAATCTGACCATCATGTGTAAATATGAAATGTCTTTAAGACTGAAAAATTTCATTTCGAAATTCTTACTTTTGGCCAAGATATTGTCAAAAAAACTTGGGTTTTTTTGCGCACCCTGTACATATAATTATTTGCCCAAGTAGGCCTATTATGTATTATGCATGTATGCATTTATGCATTATGTATATGATATATATATATATATATATATATATATATATATATCCGTTTGAATGAATGTATTTATATGAGTATTTATTTATGTATTCATGTATACATAGATGCATTTATCTGGGCATGTAATATTTACTCGTGTTATGTTACCATGTCTGATGTTGATTATACGATCTCGCTCTGATTTTGATTTTGATAATCCATGTGCCATTGCTTATCTTCACTTAATTTACAGTGCAGCCCATAAAATCATCGGAGAGGTGCTCACTGCAAACGTAATAATTACCTGTCTCCAGCAGCCATTTAGCATTCCTTAGCCTTTCCATTATGATGACTACTCTTCTCACCACTGAACCATTCCTCCTCCTCCTCCTCCTCCTCCTCCTCTTTTTCCTCCTATTCCTCCTCCTCCTCCCTCCTCCTCCTCCTCCTTTTCCTCCTATTCCTCCTCCTCCTCCCTCCTCCTCCTCCTCCTTTTCCTCCTATTCCTCCTCCTCCTCCCTCCTCCTCCTCCTCCTCCTCCTCTCCTCCTCCTCCTCCTCCTCCTCCTCCTTTTCCTCCTATTCCTCCTCCTCCTCCTCCCTCCTCCTCCTCCTCCTCCTCCTCCTTCTTTTCCTTCTATTCCTCCTCCTCCTCCCTCCTCCTCCTCCTCCTCCTCCTCCTCTTCCTCCTCCTCTTCCTCCTCCTCCTCCTCCTCTTCCTCCTCCTCTTCCTCCTCCTCCTCCTCCTCCTTCTCCTCCTCCTCCTCCTCCTCCTCTTCCTCGTCCTCTTCCTCCTCCTCCTCCTTCTCCTCCTCCTCCTCCTCCTTTTCCTCCTATTCCTCCTCCTCCTCCCTCCTCCTCCACCATCACCGTGATCCACCCGCACTCCTCTCATCTGTCTCCATCTCTGACTCTCTGTATCTGTCTCTCTCTATCTCCGTCTGTCTCTCTGTCTCCTCCATCTCTCTGTCTGTCTGTCTGTCTCTCTCTCTATCTATCTATCTCTGCCTCTGTCTCTATCTCTGCCTCTGTCTCTCTCTCTCTGGTATCTCTCTCTCTCTCTCTCTCTCTCTCTCTCTCTCTGTCTCTCTGTCTGTCTGTCTGTCTCTCTCTGGTATCTCTCTGTGTCGCTGTTTGTCAGTCTGTCTGTCTGTCTGTCTCTCTTTATATCTGTCTCTCTCTGCATTTGTCAGTCTCTGTCTGTCTGTCTGTCTCTCTTTCGAGGAAACTGTCTTTAG
>CATKHU010000127.1:0-34607 GCA_949752735.1 Lumbricus terrestris
TACTAAGGTGACTGATTTTGGTAGATAGATATAGAGTTGCTGCTTCGGAATTAATTAATCTGTTATGAAACTCTTCGCAATCACAGTCGTATTGTAGCCTACGGTGTCCCGTCAAAAGCGTGCAGGACAAAAGCGCGCCGACAAAAGCGCGCCGACATAAGCCGACAAAAGCGCGCACGGGTCAAATGCGCGCCGACATAAGCGCGCGGCGTGGACCAAAAGGCTCTACTATCACTTCGCCTAACATAATTGAAACCAATTCCCACCTATACTTCTCACCTACATGTGGCCAATATTCAAAGCCTTTCATCAAGGCAATTATTCACCCACCTGTTTTTATTAAAGTTGTTTGTCTACAAATAAGAAATTAAATTAACCACTGCTTTGTAATTTTAATTGCCGATTGACGAGACTACAAAGGAAATCGAAAGATTTCCGGAGGTTCTCTACCTGCTGGTTGCTTATTTGCCAGACAATTACACATGAGTTTGCTCGTGAGTTGTTTCATTTTTTTGGTCTGTGTATGTTAGTCTATATCTTGTTTAATGCGCGCTTATGTCGACGCGCATTTGTCTAGCGCGCTTTTGACGGTTCGCGCTTATGTCGGCGCGCTTTTGTCGGCGCGCTTTTGACGGGGGTACCGTAGCCTACACGTTTTTCGTAGTAAAGTAAATCTTGCAATGTCTTACGAGAATGCTCTTTAAAATGATCGACTATAATAATTATTGTGATTTGTGAGCTTGTCTCTTATCGTTGACCAATGTTTGGCCTTCTGTTAACTAAACAAATATGAAAATAATAGTAAGAAAGAGATGATTTTGAGCAGAGAGAGAGACAGACAGACAGACGCTTAGGTAATAGGTAAGGTAATGAAAGAAAGGTAAAGTTAAAAATGGTAAAGTATGAGATAGGGTCAGATAAGGTTAGTTAATGTACATTATGACATACTTGTAAGTAAAATATTACGTCATCTTACTGTCAAGACAAAGTGCACTAGCTTGTTCAATAGCATACCGATAAAATATGATAGACCATGCATCTGAACTTACATGCTTACGCGTGTCAAGCTTACACGGTGATCGATAAAGCATTTTGATCGATTGATCGATTGAACGATTGATTGATTGAACGATCGATCGATCGATCGACCGATTGATTGGTATGGTGTGGTATTATTATGTACGATATGCATGTGTGTGTCACAATGTGTGTGCACATGTAGGTGTGTAAATAGGTATCTGGACTGTTATCAAGCGCATTTCGAGGAGCCACTCAATGGCTCCGAACAGGAGTCTTTGAATATAGCCTTCGAAAGTTAGAAGTGCCGAGTTTGAAGAGATCGTTCGAATGCGAACGAGAAGATTGTTCCAAAGTGCACTAGTTTATGCGATAGCGCACCGATTATGAAAGTGCACGGTGCGCAATAAATCAATAATAGTTTATATGCACTGTTATACAGCAACGAAGAACCTGTCAGAGGATCTCCAGAGGCGGCTCAACAGGGCGGCCGCGAACTGACTGTGTAGTAGATCCAGGGGCGGATCCAGGGGCAATCCGGCCATGCCCCCCCCCCCCCCCATTCAGAAATGTGCACAGGACGTTCCCCCGGTTCCATTAGGTCTCAACAAGCTTTCGATCAATACAGCGGGAAAATGTGAAAGAGAAAAATTAATATATGACTAAAACAGGTGATCAGTAATTTTTTTAGCATTGGCTTGGAAAATGGTACAGCCAGGGCTGTACTGGTAAATTTTGAGGTGAGTACACGCTGACTGGGAGAAAAACCGACTTTTTCGGGCAAAAAATTTCTGGCGGCTGTCATCCGGCAAAACATTTCCCCATTATCCCGTAGAAAAATTCTGACGACCTTTTTTTTAAGTCGTCCGGCTAAAAATCTAAACATTGACCCAATTTTTCCGTCCGAAAAGGCTGATGACCTTTTTTTAAGTCATTCGCTCCGGAATTTGCGAAAAATACACGTAAATAGCCCTTTACCTTTCTCGTGCGTATACCCACACGCCCTTTGTGAGGTAAGTATAATACGCTGTATACCGCGTATACCCTGGTTTTTCGCGGTGAGTATACGATGCCGTTTTTTCCCGGAGGTAAGTATACGCCGTATACCCGCGTATACCCTTGATTACAGTCCTGGGTACAGCTATTTTGGCAGGGAAATTTTGCATATTTTCAAGACATTTCGACCAAATGACTAAAAAAGGTCATCAGATTTTTCAGCCAAAGATCAACGACATTTTTTCCGACCCAAGGTAAAAAAAATTTGACACCCCGTTCTAAAATGTCTGTATCCGTCCCTGAGTAGGCCTACACTATGCATGGGGCGTAGTCACACTACGAGGATCTTCTTGAATCTGTGTGCTCTGGAATCCAGTGTAGTGTATGCAAATAATATACACCTAAGGCTTAAGATATTCATATAGATAATTGAGGGGCTATGTCGTAGACTGGTTTATTATGTCCGTGTATGATGCCCCAGAAATATAGCCGGGAGTAGTCAATTTTTTTACAACGGTTATGTTTACCAATTTTTGCCATTTCTCCAAAAAGTTAGTCTTCTTAGGCAGTTCAGCCTTGCTTTACTAATAAAAATACCAGTCATTAACTCAGTCGAGCATAAATGCTCTGTCTGGCTCATCATCGGGCTGCGAGTCCTCAGTCCAGTGACGTGGGATGAACTATTGAGAAAGGATCATAGGGCGTCAAGTGTATGCTTTGCCTGGGGCGCTATATGTGTGCTTTGTCTGGGGCTCCAAATGTATGCTCTGCCTGAGGCGCCAAATGTCCATATGTATGCTTTGTCTGAGACGCCAAATGTATGCTCTTCCCGGGGCGCCAAATACATGCTTTACTTGGGACGTCATAATACGACAGGCCGAAAATCGTATGAATCCAAGGACTGTCCTAGCTATTGGGCAATTAACCTTTACCTATCGTATGTCCCGCGAGGTGGGACATCTGAAATTTGAGTATTTATCAGTGGGCCCACCCTGTGGGACATACATGAATGTACTCGCCAGAACTATCCTCTGGGTGTAGATATCGGCCCATACTAATAATAACGTCGTAGGTAATTTCCCCATATAGCAACTATTTATAACCGGTCAGAACCGGTCCTAACAACCAATGACTGGGCAGGTAGGGCTAGTTGAGCAGTGTTCGCGAAAGTGGCGACTATAATAGCCCGATCCCATAATTTATATGGGATTGTATGCACGAGAGACCGCAACTAAATGCATGTGCGCAAATTATAATAGATATGCATTCCATAATGCTGCAGACGTTCCCAAAAGGAATATGTATGTATGGGTGCACGTATGTATGATTATACATACTTGCAGGTATGCATGCATGTATGTATGTATGTATGTATGTATGTATGTATGCATGCATGTATGTATGTATGTATGTATGTATGTATGTATGTATGTATGTATGTATGTATGTATGTATGTATGTATGTATGCATGCATGCATGTATGTATGTATGTCTGCATGCATAAACATACATACTTACTGTATATATGTATGTATGTATGTTAGTGTGGTTCACAGATACATGGTAAAAAATAAAGTTCAAGCTAAAAGCCAGGGCGCCCTCCCAGTTTGTTAGACTTATCAATAGTATTATTGAGACAAAATTTCAGCTTCCTATTCCAACTGGAAGGCGGTGCTCAACGACTGTCTTACTTTGCATGGGCCAATGAAAAGACGTTAATTGTAGAAATAAATGTGTTGAGCATATATTCCAATACAATTGTGCTTTATTTCAAGATAGATCATACATTACTGTAACATGACAATATGTGTGACACTTAAACAATTGTTGAGCTTGAAATATAAAATTTCAGTAGGTTTTAAATACGTATGGAAAATGTCAAAAAATGTCAAAATCATCGTTAAATCCACGAATGTCTATGGTTCTCGTTTTGTGACTCCAAACATACGATGACGTCTACACTGTGGAAGGCTTTGCAAGCACAGTGTCAACAGCATCTTTCCTTGTTGATTGAGTGGGGACAACTTTCCTATTTGCCTCAACCACTTGGAGAAAATACTGCTTTCTTCTTCATCAGTGATGAGTCAGTTTAATTCCTTGAACAACTTCACACTTCTCTCAGCCATGTCGTTTACCACTCTCAATTGCTGACTTCAACCCTACCCTGCTGATAATCATCATCGTCAGGTTATTGCACTGGTGTAAGTATAAAAAGTAGGGCTGTTGTTCGATTAAAAATTTTAATCGAAATTAATCGCGCGATTAATTTTTTTAATCGCAATTAACTGCAAATTAATCGCAATACATTTTCTTCAAATATACTAATCTTACTATTTTCTAAGGACACCTGAAGCATAAAATTTTAATGACTGAATGCATTCTTTCTATTGCAAACATATTTAATAACATTTGGCTTAGACCTATTGAATTTCTGCATTATGTATGACAGACAGAATTGAAACTCTGTTCAAATCAGTCAACTGCTCAAAATCCGTTATTTTTTTCATTTGAGCCACCTTTTAATTAAAATGACATAGCCTAGGCCTAAATGTGAAATTGGACAACCGTTTTCTGACTATTAAGATTAATTATTTATTCAGCCAATTGTATAGGCAGACTAGTTTATTTACATTGGTCGGTTCAAGGGATGCTCTTATTAATTAACAATAGTAGGTCTACTATTGAACCTCATTATTTAGTCACAATTTTTCACAAGAGGTTGCGGTTCATGCCAAACCTCGTCTCAGTTGTCCTTCTGTAAACATTTATCATTATGAAACCTGAAATAGTGGACGATGCGATGTGGCCGATGTCGAGGACTCATCGTTGGCGTTTAACGCATGTTTTGGTTCACATGCAGGCGATAATTAGCAAAGAATTGCTACGCTAATACTCAAATTCTTTGTTGGAATATTTGCCAAAGAATGTATCACTTGCTTTAAGTATGAGCCTTTCGTTTAAAACGAGTTTTTCAGCCTTTGATTCCATTTTAATCAGATCTAATTAACGCGTACGATTAATGCGTTAAAATTTTTAATCGCAATTTTTTTAACGCGTTAATCGCACGCGTTAACGCGATTAAATCAACAGCCCTAATAAAAAGGAATCACCAAATTTCAGGCGTGGCAGTAGTGTCAGTGTTCACTGGGTTGCAAACTCACCCAGGCAACCCCCCCTCCTTCTGTATCGCAGCACTACCTTCAACATCCTTTCACTAGGATTTGCAGTCATTCCGTAAAAATCTTCACCTTATCTGTACCATATCAGGCAGATGGCAGCATAACAGTGTCAGACATTCAGCTTCATCTGAAAGGCACTAGCCTAAGTATTGATAATTTTCTAGAACATTCATGGCAGGAACGTTGAGCTCCTACAAATAATAGTCACCTGAATCAAAGTCCTATATAAATCAAAATTGACAGATCTTGTCCTGGAGATTCAGCAGCAAGAGGATGCCTTTGAGTGAAGAATGGCACCCAATCACACAAAAGGATGAATCTGAGTTTTTCTTTTTCCCTTAGATTGAATACTTCACGTTGATTGCTATTATAAATCGTACAATTATTTTGATGGTATGCAGTAACCTGGCCATTCAACGTGCATGGTAAATTGGGCTCTCCAGTTTCTTATTGAGGGCTGACTTCCAAGGACAACCATTGACACCTCAATGACTTCTTGGTAGTCGTCTCTGAAATTGACTTCAATTTCAGAAGTCTACTTGATAAAACTGATCACTCTCTCATGGGAGGTTTCAGTAGCGGATACGACTTCCAGTACTCGGATGTTGTCACGTGTCACACCATCCCACACAGTTTTAAATCTCTTTAAGATTGGACTCTATTTTGGATTATATGGACAACAACACAAGATGAAGATTTTGGCTTAAATCAACTCCATCACAATGAAGACAGCGGGCCAACCACATGAACATTTTACATGACATGTTTTCCCGAAAAACGTACACTCCACTAAAACGTCCGGTGTTGCAGCGGCGCCCGCAGGCGTACGCACTTACGCAAGTGCGTACAGCAGCGGCGCCCGCAGACGTACGCACATAGGCAAGTGCGTACAGTGCGATGACCCAAAAGGTATGTTTTTTGGAAATTCTAGGTTGATGACTAAAAAAAAAAAAAAAAGGTCATCAGTTTTTTCGGCGGACAGAAAATTTTTCCCTGTTCGCCCCTCCTTCGAAAATTTCTGTGCGTACAAAAAAAATCCTGCGGGCGCCGCTGGCATCCACGAAAGGCTTATGTCATGCAAAACCAGCCAAAACCATGGTTTTACACGACGTGACGACGGTTAAATACTGAACGCTCCTAGAGAATTTCCAACTCAAATTTTCGATGCGCTATTCTAAGTCAGGGAGGTTCGTGGTTATTGCCAGCGGAACATGGCAGGTGATCCGATAGGCCTTAACAATCATAGCATAAGATAATTTCATGCAGTGATCCTGAGACATTGGTTTTCGCTGATTCATGGTCAAATGCATACAGGATGCGAAAAAAGTAATCCTCTACGGTTTTCAGACCATAGCTTGGCCAAACATACGAATTTTTAAATGAAACTTAACAGTCTTAAAGGCAATTCATATTTGAGTCATTTTCTGCTATTAGATTAAATTGACTTTTGGAGTTGGATGAAATTTTTTTTCTTTCAAACCGATTATATTTTCATCTTATTTTAATCAGCAATGTATGTCCTTAAGAAATATGGGTGCTGGTGCGCACTAATATTCTAGTTTAATATTTTTTTCGCAAAATTTTTGACACCACCAAAGCAGCAATGTTCACTCCGTTACCCAACTTTCTTATCCATAAATTTTATTGAAAAACTAAAGCAACATCAAATAACTGTGTGTTAATCTTAACTCCATTGTATCACTTGTCTACAATTTCGGTAAACTTGTATTATCAACTCGGTAACACACTTTGCGGAATTTTTTTAATGCCAAAAAATTTGTCCACTCCGATACGGTCAATTTTACTCAACAAAACAAGCTCACAAAACTTAGTGGAAAGGTTTCAAACACGTATAGCTTTGAATATACTTGAATGAAAATATAATTCCATCACAATACACAAAAGAGTAGGAAAATATCTGTTAAGATATTTGCAAAACATTCAAGAATTTCAAGACACCCAAGAATGTCCACTCCGTTACCAAATTTGCTTCTCCATAAACTTTATTATAAATTTTATTGAAAAACCAAATCAATATCAAATAACTGCATGTTAATCTGAGCTTCAATGTTCCATTTAGCTAATATTGTTCTAGTAAGCTACTCAGTAACATGCAATACGGCATTCTTATAAATTTCTTATATGCCACAAGAATCGTCCACTCCGTTACTGCCAATTTTGCTCAACAATACATGTTCATAAAGCTCAATGGTCATGATTTGCACATGCACAGTTTTGAAAATTCACGAATACATGAAGGAAAGTAGTTCCATCTTAACCAACAAAAGAATAAGAACATAATATAATGTGTATATATTTCTATTTTCTACCGTAATTCGAACAAATGTCCACTCCGTTACCGCTAAAAGTCCACTCCGTTACCATTTCCGAGGGTATAAATATCATCAAATGTAACGGAGTGGACAGGTAACGGAGTTGACAATTTCTAAATAATGCAGCACACATTTTGTTATTGGCCACGTTTAGGACACCCTTTTTCTACATATCAATTTCGTTCATTAAGGAGATGTAACCTGGTAATTGATGCATTCATTAGCATATTTAATCTCGACTAATTCTCGGTAACGGAGTAGACACCTATTAAACGTATCATTCGCAGGTGACACCTTTTAAAACATATTATTGCGGTTTAGCTTCGAAAAGTCATCAAGTAAAGACTGGTATGCATAAACAGAGACATGACTAAATGATTTTACTGATTTGCAGCGTGTCTAGTTCTTCTAAATTATGTTCTAGCACACGGATTTATGCGCGGTAACGGAGTGGACAATATTTCTGGAGACAGCTGGAAATAATTTATTTATCCATGATAAGCATTGATTCATTCACTGACAAACTTATTAACATAAAGTTTTTATAAAACTATCATTTGTTGTCGCAAATTTTTAGTTATATTGCAGTGAAAGTGTGAAAGGGACAGTAACTGAGTGGACATTTTGGACATCAAAATGCAACAGATAAAATAAAAATTGAGGCATATGCCATGAATATCCGTGAAAACAATAATCTAATCAATATTAAATTCAAAGAAACATCTGCATTTAAACGAAATTTTGGCGTATTCGATTTTTAAAATCGTTGTGACAATAGAAATGTCAAATTAATCTAATAGCAGAAAATGACTCATTTACGTACAATGGTCAAATTTAAAACAAAATTCAAACAGAACAAAAGTTATATCATTTTTAGTGAGGCTACCCATCGTTTTTTGACGATTCAAAAACGCGACGCAACAAAAGTAGCAAAAAACCAATTTAATTATTCTGGCCAATATCTTGGCCGGTGACACGAAACGGTGTATCCCCCCTGAAAGCTATCCGGGGGGATGAATTAATCTATCCCCCGGATGGAATTAACCGGTCTATACTATCCGGGGGGATAAACCATTCTATCCCCTTTTTTGAAAAATGCGCATAATAAATTTTTTTATGCTGCAATCAAAATTTAAAGTGACACTAATTGTTGTAAATGTCCTAAGCAATGTTCATATACAGGCAACTCGAATTTATTTAGTGACTCTGAGTGTTCTTAAGTGTTTTAAATGTTTTAAGTGCTCTAAAAACAGAGGGAAACAAATTATTTAGTAGGAATAAACATACCTGTTTGTGTCATTGTTCAAAACAAAGCAGATGAAAATTAATTTGCAAAAATAAATACACGCGGAAGCGGCTTTTTTTACTTTTTTTAATTTGGGGGATACAATTAATACAGGGGATACTCTATTTCGTGACACCGGAAGTAAGAATTTCGAAATGAAATTTTATAGGCTTAAAGACAATTCAAATCTACACATGATGGTCAGATTTCAGCAAAATATTTCAAACAGAATAAAAGGTATGGCACTTTTAAGGAGGCCACCCACCGTTTTTTGACGAGTCAAAGACGTAACGCAACAAAAAGTATCAAAAACAGATTTTATTGAGTCTCTTCTCAAATAATAATTATTGTTATCAAATAGGCTTTGATAATGCCAGATGGTTAGGGGAGACTGGGGTTGGTTGCAACATTTTTCACATTTTCGTGTGTAACATTTTTATCTTTAGAGCTATCTTCAAATTGTTTAGTCCATATGAATCCTTTATATCTCAGCATCAAAGCAAGCTATAGTTCCGATTTCAGTGACCAAGCATGTACCCACAATAGCTAACTGAACAGAGAGCTTCAAAATGTTGCAACCAGCCCCGGGCCGGTGTTGGTTGCAACGAGCCAACGACCCTCGGGGAAGGTTGCAACAGTATTGAAAATAGTCTAAATATTCAAATAAGACTACATAACCCTGGAGCCAACTGAGGCCTGCCTATGGATCTAGATTATAAGAATTTAATAATTAAACAAATTAGAAAATTCAGAGTATCGAGAGCATAAAAGGGTAGAAAAACTGTTTTTGCCCTAGTAGGCTAGTAATCGTCATGCGAAAAGTCTGATAAATATTCTCCAGTGGCCTATAACCGATAGAGTTGGACAGGCTACTTCTACCTAATTGGGCTAATGATGTTCAATATTTAATTTAAAATGTAGGATTATTCCAAGCCTTTAGAGCTGTTTTATGGATATTTCGAATCGATTCCAGTGTGAGAGTTATGGTTGTCCATCCACCAAAGAGATTGTAAACTTAATTTATTATATATGCCCAAGAAATCGTCACATAACCTAGAGTTGAAGAAGCTTGCGCTTGTCATCCATACGCAGGATTGGCACAGATCTGGCCAATCAGAACATCTCTTATAGAAATATGTTTTATGAAGTTAGCTCGCACAAAAAACAATGGAGGCACAGAATTCCTTCAAGCATCCAGTGCAAACCTCAAAGTCTCTAATTGTTTTCTTTCACCGGATGTCAACACATCAATCTGCTTTATGCTTCTGTTTGTCAGAACTTTTAAAAATCCGTTCAACAGTGGTTACTACGGTTTCATCGAGATTGTAAAATGCAAATGTCACTTGCTTGGAAAGTTTAACCGAAGATATTTCTTCATGAGTTTATAGCAGCTTCATTGAATATTTCTAAACTCAAAGCCTCTGGTGTTCACTGAAGAACCTTGATTTCGCAACTTAAATTCCAAAAGCCAGTCTTCAGCAGCAGCAGGCATAGCATACCATTGAAAGAAAGTTCATATTAAACGGAGTGGAACGTTGGTAAATACAAGTTCACTTGCTTCCACAGTAACCCATAATACATGACACCAACCATCAGCAAAAACTCAGCAATTGATTTTGGTTACCTCCGGAATGAGTCGGTGCCATAATTTCCCAATAAGCAAATTTACGTTCTGAATATTATATACTGTCACAATGTTGAACAATTAATTTTGTGACTTTGACAGTCCAGGTCTCCAGGACTAGCACCACAATCAGGGATTTCTTTTCTACACCGATTATTGCTTGTTTACTAACAGAACCGCAATCAGTTCTCGCTAACAATTTCTCATCGTCGCAGATAGTTTAGGGGTTAAAAATAGGCCAACAAAGGTGATTTGATTAGAGCATGCAACATGGCTTAATATAATTCAATCAGTGTACCAATTTATAGAATGCATATAGCCTGTAATATTTCAATACAATGTGCTCTAGCTGAGACGGGCAGGTCAACAATGAAAGCGGCTTATTGAAATAAATGCATGGGTTGGTTGCAACATGTTGCAACCATCACTGAAAAAAATGTTGCAACCAACCCGAAGCAATGCCTAGACAGTGTTATAGCACAAAATTTCGACGGCGCTGATTATAAATAAAATGACTAAATGCACTTTCAAGCTTAATTACTTGTCCAACTTATAGAACCAACCCAAAAATATTTCTTCAAATCATTCGGTTATACAACGAAAAGACAAAAAAACCGAGAAATTTACTTTCGATTGCCAAAAATGAATATTTTCATTTTTCGGTGGTCATTATCTATTGCCTGCTAAGAAATTAGGACACATTGGCCAAAAATTTATTCTTTACAAAATAGTTTGCTTGATTTTAAGTTGCTATTATGTAGCGCCGAAATTTCGATGGTGCTGCAACCAAGACATGTTGCAACCAGCCCCGGTCTCCCCTATTATTATAACTATTTAAAAAAGAAACAGGGTACCAGCGTAGCTGCACGTCACTGAGAAGTCACTTAGCAAGATGACAATCAAATTGGTAAATAAGAAATCTGTCAGATTAATCAACAGGTCCATCAAGAACTTTGCAAAGAGACTCAAAAGAAGTTTTGGCACTGGTGGTGGGCACATTGAACACAAGTTGTGAAGCAGTACCAAGTTCATTTTTTCAATAGTTATTTGAGATGAGACTCAATAAAATCGTGTTTTTGTTACTTTTTGTCGCGTTTCGTTTTTAAATCGTCAAAAAACGGTGGGTGGCCTCACTAAAAGTGGAATAACTTTTGTTGTGTTTGAAATATTTTTATGAAATCTGGCCATCATATGTAAATATGAATTGTCTTTAAACCTGTAAAGATTTATTTTGAAATTCTTACTTCTGACCATGATATTAGCAAAAAACCTATTTTTTTGCGTTTCGTTTTTGAATCGTCAAAAAACGGTGGGTGGCCTAACTAGAAGTGATATAACTTTTGTTCTGTTTCCCATTATGGCGATGAAATTTGGCTATTGTACGTAGATATGAATTACCTTCGAGCCCGTAAAACTGGATTTGAAAATTCCTATTTTTGGCCAAGATATTGACAAAAAACCGTAGGGAATTACTTTTTTGGCGCACCCTGTATATACAGGGTGACCAATAAGAAGTAAGCTCTGCTCTTTTTACCAATATCTTGACCAGTAGTAAGAATTTTTAAATCAAGTTTTACTTTCTGAAAGGCAATTCATATCTACATAGACTACCATAGCCAAACTTTACAAAGAAATTTCAAACAGAACAAAGTTATATCACTTTAAGTGTGCCCAACCTCTCTTTTTTAACAATCCAACAACATGGCGCAACAAAAAGTAACAAAAATGATTTTATAAAGTCACATCTCAAATAATTGTATCAGAAATTAATAAACTTGATACTGATTCACAACTTGTGTTCAATGTGTCCACCATCAGTGTCCACACCTGCTCTGAGTCTCTTTGTAAAGTTATTGATGGCCTTATTGAAGTGTTCCAAAGTTAAATCTTCCTACATGTATATCGTATCCAGTGCGATCATCAATTATCTTATTGCTCTTGGATTTGGTTGCAGATTGTGGTATTTGTGTGCCTCTCTCTACTCTCTTCTTCGGCAATTTATATTTTTAGAAATTCCAATTTTAGTTGCTTAAAAAATTATTATTCTGAAAAATTCTGTAATAACATACTTGAGAGTCATCCTGTTAAGTGATGTCACAGCGACGTGAAGTTATACTGGTACATTTTTTCTTTTCTAAATAATGATAACATTTGATTAGCTGGCTATATCAAGTTTAGTTGATGACAATTTTTAGATCTTACTTAATAAAATCACTTTTGTTAATTTTTGTTGCGTTGTGTATTTGGATCGTCAACAAATAGTGGGTGGACTCACTAAATGTCATCATATTATGAGCTTAACTTTTGTTCTGTTTTAAATTGTTTGGCCAAATTTGACTGTACTATGCAAATATGAAGTAGGCTTACCGTTAAGCCTGTAAAACTTGATTTAAATATTCTTACTTCTGGCCAAAGTGTTGGCAACAACTCTAAGATCACTTTTTGCCCACCCTGTAATGTGTGATTTCTTGTGGGGATTTTTTAAATTGCGCAGTTTCGCCACGATGACGTTACTGTCGTTAAACTTATAACACTAGCTTTTATAATAGCTTAACGGAATAGTTTGTCAGTTCAGTTTTGAGTTGCGAGAATAAACTAGACCTACAATGTCATATCGGCGAATAAAGACTCTGCACAGATCTACGACTACGTCCTGTCGAACATTTTCGAAAGCCCTACCAAGTTTCATCCGATCTTCAGTAATCGGTAGGCCTATCATAGTTGACTCTCGGCCCATAAATAAATTAATTAGTACTAATCCTTGCAGAGGTCACTTCCGAAAATTGCTAATTTATTCATTAATTAAGAAGGTTTCAACTCTGTATATTCAGCTAACAAACGGTTAATTGGTTATTAATCCGCAGGATCTATTTAGGCCTACGTCTGTCTATATTGGTTTATTTTCCAAAAAATAACAAGCGAACGCTGTAGGTGTAGCTGACACTCCCCAAATAAGCTGAAGCCCTCTAGCCCCCACAATAGCCTCGTGTCACTCCCAACACTCATGACGGTTGAGCCCCCAAACGATTCTTTTATGTTGAAGATGAATCATTATGCGTCTACCAGGTACCTAGCCTCAGCGGCGCCACCAGGATTTTTTCTGTACGCATTTTTTTCTGTACGCACTTTTTTTCTGTACGCACTTTTTCTGTACGCACAACTTGCACAAAATAAGAATACGCGAAATGAAGTCATGAATTGTTAGGCTATGGCGATCTTTAATGGGCATGCAGTGAGTGAGAAGTGTACGTGGTCCACTACTAAAGTAGATTCAATAGAATTTCATCGCTTATAATATTTCACGCTTTAATTTACAATTTGTTATTTTTTTAGCCTTTCCGCGCTGTACGCACATGCGTAAGTGCGTACGCCTAACGGCGCCCCTGCCTATAGCCTACTTGTGTCTCCCTACAAACCGTCCACGACTTAAGCAAGGCAAAAATTTCGCAGTAAACTTGAAAATTACTTGAATACAACTTGTCCATTACCGTACAGTGATCTAGAATAGAACGTAGACCCTAGTTTTATTTTTCAATATTCTGTCCGTCTGTCAGATAGATTGATATAGTTGTTGGTGAAATAGAGCAGAAGTGCAGTTGCTCTCTGACAGTGCTTTGCGCATTGGCCCTACACTTCTAGAATTCTAAAGCAAGTATTTGTAAAATGATACTATAGACTGCATGTAACGTAGGGCATACATCTAAATAATTATATTATTACATCATTTCCCAAATTACAACTGTAGGCCATGTAGGCCAATTTCTTGAAATACTGGACGGGTGAAACACGAAGGGTTCTGCGAGCAAATACGTGCTTTGGAAAGGTTCCGTCACTAGAAAAAGGTTGAAAACCACTGCCTTAAGGTTAGGTGACTACTCAGAAGCACTCACGATTTCAGCACGGCAGTTGTGCGTGGAACATGGGCGCCCGCAGAAATTTTTGCAGGGGGCAAAAAATTTGCGATAGTCATGGTTAAATTTTTTAGTAGCCAGAGCTTGAAATATGCAATGTCGGAAATTAAGAATACGGGTATTTTTCAAAGACGTTTCTTATGCAAATTTCTCAGTTTCATTTTTGTGTATAATTTTTATTATGAATAGTTTCCTTAGAAATTTGTCAAAAATCAAAAACCAGATGCTAAAAAGTAGTTTCCTAAAGGTGCGCTATATAAGGGCATAGAATGAACGTATGAATAAATGAACGAAAAATAGGTGTTAGTTTTCAAGGGGCAAGTGCTCCTCTAGCTGCTTCTAAAGCGCCACTCGAAAACCAATCGCAGGGCACCAGCGTTTTCACATGTGCTGCATCGAGTCAGAAGACTATTCCAAAGAGTAGTCAGAAAGAGGTCCGAGTCTGGTAGCCAGAGAGCCAGAGTAACTGTTAATGCGGTTGTCATTTAGGAAGGTGGAGGATCCGAGGATCAGATGAGTGTGGGTATCAATTCTTTTGAACAGATCTCTTTGTCAGTTTTGGGTGTAAATCCTGAGGCGTGATAACCAGAGCCAAGTTTATCTACAGTTTCACCTCCCTGGATTCTGTAATGGCAGCTTGCTAAATGGACAAAGTGGAGCCTGGCTTATATCAGACTTGGTTTATATAATTACAATGCTGGTGAATAAGCAGATCTCCCTGATGTAACTTTCAGTGTACTTTGAGAATTGTTCAAATTTTGGCACTGGTATTTAATTTGTTGGCAGTTGTGATTATGTGCACTACAGCTAGATTCCACTAAAGTAGGCCATAATCGATAGACCTGCTGTTTGCATTGGCGCCCACAGGAGGGTTGAAAGCCAATGGTCATTGTTACGGTTTTTAGAAACAGCTTGAACATGCAAGGCAGAAAGTTATAAGGGCATGTTTATTTCTATAGAGATCTCTAAATGTAGATTTCTGACTTTCACTGTCTTTATCATTCGTATCATTGTTGCATTAATGCAAAGAGAAATTTGTTAAAAACCCAAAAGGCAGTAGTTAAAAACATAGGCGTCAATTTCCAGGGGGGGGCAAGTGCCCCCTTGCCCCTATGTGCGGGCGCCCATGGCGTGGAAATAGCCAGCGTGGATCCTGAGAGACAAGGAAGCGCCTTCTTAAGTCAAGTTAGTCAACCACCGAGAGGGCATGTTCATTTGTGATCAGTGGCGTAGCTAGCTTTTCATGGGCCCGTGTGCAGAGGTCCTTCATGGGCCCCTGTTTGACCTTGCAAGTCCGGTATGCTTGCATTCTTGCAATCAGGATCAATAAAACCTAATCAATGACACTTGCTAATTAGACCTAGCACATGTAATACAACTCACTCACAGAATAAACATGAATGCTGCTGCACGAATGTGACAGATAAATTTAAGCGATTTTCCCAGTCGTACTTAAAAGTATCACGTTTCCGACTTACAAGGATGTCATGGCATCATATAGCCTAGAGTTTTCTTTCTAGCATTTTATTCAGCGAAAAATTTCAGTCGTTTATTAATTCTGGTCCATGATTTGCAATTTTCACAACAAAACGACACAATCATCAATTTTTTCATGATACCCCAAAATAAATTTAGTAATATTCCTTGCAAGTGCAAAAGTAGGAGCAAATACGTGATTCCTTAGACCCTGATCCACACGTGCTCAATTTGGTGTCTCCTTGATTGAGGGTTGAGATCTGAGACGAGTTGAGAACAGTATGAGAATTGTAAAATATAACTGGGGGGTCAGACTATGATCCACGTGGAGCTGGGTTGTGAAAAGGGGAGACGAAGACTCAACGTAGTCTACTGCACGTGAGCCTATAAGAAGGACTATGTCGAGTGCTGAACCATCTCAAACCCACGGCAATTCTCACTCTGGTTGAGGGAGATGCTCCACTATGCCGTTACCATATCCAGCAATGACGGGAACACTCGAGCATGCCTGTGAAAAGCATGAAGTTTCTGCAGCGCACCGTTTAATTATAATACACGAGCGTGACAGATAGACGGACATACAATAACTGATTATTTTCACACCTATCCTAGGATTCGCGGACGTTTCGTCCAAGGACGATTCGTCACGGACTGTTCGTCATGGACTGTTCGTCAAGCGGACGATTCGTCAGAGGACGTTTCGTCCACGGACGATTCGTCATGCGGACGGTTCGTCACCGGACTGTTCATCAGTTATATAACAGAGATCTAAAGAGGGGTGGTACCACGGGATGCAGTCGCTGTTCATGTGTAGTCACCCAAGTCTTTGGCTACTACTTGAAGGTTTGGACAGAGATTGCCAGAAACAAAAAGCTGCATACCTACAAGGAGTGACTGGTCTTCAAAAACCTGGTACCAAAAAATACCGTCACTTGGTTGAGAGAGTACAACGTGCCGTTCAGGCATATAACAGAACTGATGTTGTCACCTATGTCCGTGGAATTGCACACCTATCTCACAGCTAGAGCAGAAACTGTTTACTTGAGACAAAGATGTTTTTAACATTTCTTGATGCTTCCGCACTTAACTACATAAGCGTCAAGGAGAGTAGAAATCTTAGAAAACACTGTTTACATGAGACACTTTTGTTTTTACGTTTAACAATGCATGTGCATATGTTGTACACTTAAACTAAAAGTACATGTGTATTATATTCTTTTTAACTAAATAAGCGTCAAGTAGAGTAAAACTGTTGTCACTATTAACTTTGTAATTCATCTGACTTCATTCATACTGCAATCATTTAGAGCTCTGTTATATAACTGACGAACAGTCCGGTGACGAACCGTCCGCATGACGAATCATCCGTGGACGAAACGTCCTCTGACGAAACGTCCGCTTGACGAACAGACCATGACGAACAGTCCGTGACGAATCGTCCTTGGACGAAACGTCCGCATACCCTATCCTAGATAGCATAGGCACGCCCCTTCCCTTTGCATTCTAAAGCGAATCAGCGAAAGGAAAATCTTATGCCGGTATGATAGCCTAAGTTTAATTTTCTCATGTTAAAACTGTATTGGACCTTTCTTTATTATTGTTCACAAACACTAACGTCATCTTGCAATATATAACCGTCATGACTCGAAACGAAAACAGCACGGCGGTTGACAGGCATCAGTAAATTAACGAAGTAATGCAAGTGTGTTCACAAAACTAGCCTATAGATAAACATATGTCACAAAATAATTTGAATGACTAATTAGAATATATTGAAAAATTAAATTAATTAAAATTAAATATTTAATCATCTCTGTGGGCCCCTGGAGGTCGTGGGCCCGTGTGCTTTGCACACATTGCACACATGGTAGCTACGCCACTGTTTGTGATCATTTTTTCACTTTTAACGACATTGGCGCTTTAGTGCGAAGAAATTTGTTAAAAACCAACAAGGAAAAGCCTTGATAACCAAATGGGCGTCAATTTTCCAGGGGGAAGTGCCCTCTTGCCCCTAGGCCTATGTGCCGGTGTCCCGTGACAGAATCTACAAGAATTATTGTAGGCCTAAACACACAACAGGCGTGGCTTAAGTTTTCGAAGGTTTAACGTTGTCTGAAGTATCCGGTTAGGTTCTCTTAATGGATCAACAATCCAACATTTTAAACCACCTATAGAACATTAAAAACCCAAAAGGTAGTAGTTAATTTGAGATGATGACGTATAGAAGAATGATGCAGGTCGACTGGAGGGAACACAGAACAAATGCCTCGATTTTAGCGGAGCTGCGGCCGAAACAGAGACTGCTAGAGAGGGTGCAAAAAAAAGGAAACTGCGATACTTCGGACATCTGATGAGGGCAGACAACATATCGACACTGCTAATACAAGGACGAATTGAGGGTACCAGAGCACGGGGAAGACCAAGGAGGCGTTGGATGGACGATGTCTGTGATTGGACCGGATTACCACCTGTGGACTGTGTCAGACGGGCGCAGGACAGAGAGGAATGGAGGAAGCTGCTGTCGTTGTCTATGGTCTCCGACCCTCAGAAATGAGGATGGACAGCATCATCATCATCATAGAACATTAATGGGCCTACTCTGCAACAGCAAGACCAATTCCTAGAATATTGACCTGACCTATTGGCTTACATGTTAGAGATGTCGATACGGCTTAACAGGCAGGTGGGACCTGACATATAGGCCTATCAAGACGTCTAAACGGCTTATTTCTGCGCAGCGCTATTCGTTTTTGTCACCAGGTTATAAATTATTCGTGAATTGATAACGTGAGATCTTGATTGTGGAGTTTCAAATTAAAATTCGTGGAACAAAAATTATGCATCACAACCAGTTTACATTGAATTTCACTACAAATACAATATAGATTACTCAGTGCACAGAATCATTCATGCGTTGCAAATATAACCAAAAAATTAACCAAAATTTTGCCCCAAAAAGCCCAGAAACCACCGACGAAGGTCAAAAACCTAGATCGAGGGGGAAAACCCAGCCGTGGCAGCAGTGGCATCCAAGATTACTCCACTAACTCTTGAGTGGCATCATTGATTTTCGGATGGCTATGCCAGGTATTTCGCAATGGAAATTTTGGCTGCGCAATGGAATTCTAGAGAACTAAATGTACCACGTGACCAGCCCACGCAAAAATAATCTATATAAACCTGGGTCGTAACATGTATCTATAACCGTGATCCTACACGAATCGCTGTGTGGTTGATGATCAACTTTGGTAGAACAGGAGAGGAGAAACTATCATCAGGAGAACCTATTATTGTTGGTATGTGCGCTATTAAGCTTAACTTCAATGTTCTTATTGTTTTATAGTCTATTCATTATTTTGTTTTGATTAAGCGCCTGCAGTGAATAAGCTGGTTCGCGCGACTTGGCTTTTGTGGTCGCTGTAGAAGTCTCGAGATTAGGCCTACGATTACGATTACGATTCATTTTATTATAGTATACGTTCTATTTGCGTTATTCTTGTATTCTCGCATAATTTTAGTTTCTGTAGCCGTTCACCATTAGACCTTTGGTAAAGTTTATTCCCTATAATGTACAAGTCATCTCCTTCAATAGTGTAGCTAGTTCCATCGCTAGATAGTTAATACCTCATTAAGCATACAATAGGTTTATTACGACCCTTTATAATGGATCCAAAGATTGTCATGTTGGACTATCGACGGATCATTTGGCGAATCCATGAGAGGCTTATGTCATGCAAAACCAGCTAAAACCATTGTTTCAGACGATGGTTATTATGTTGGATGCCATTAGGGGATTCCCAGCGCACAATTTCTTTCGAATGCACTATTCTAAGGCGCTTACGGTGAGCACCCGCGTATTCACGAGCGCTTCATCGAGTCAAAGCGGCTGTCCAGAAATCAGAGATGGTCAAGGAGGTTTGTGGTACGGTTGCCAGAGACAGGAGGCAGCAGGTTCGATGTCTGAGTAGCAGAACTGTTGCAGAAATTATTCTGATTTTTTCGGACTGATTTTTCAAGCCATATGTATTTAAAGGCCAATGCCTAATTCGTCTCTGTGTAGGAATTGCCAGTGATTATGGAAATATCCCATAACCATGTGGGGCGCGGTGGTGTAGTGGTGGCGTCGTTGCCTTGAAGCCGTAAGGTTCGAGGTTCGAATCCATCTCACGTCGCCGCGTAGGGACCTTGGGCAAGTCCTTCACTCGCAATTGCTCAGCGCTTCGGCGTGAAACTCCGCTGCAGTGTCCGCTCTGCAGTCGGGAGCGCCTCTGAGTAGTGAGAGCTTGAAGGGGCACTATAGCAAGTGCACATACATACAAACAAACCCAAGACTTTCTCTTTTATCAGTAGGCCTAAACTGTTAGACAGCAACCTAAATAGCCTATTTAATGTAGGGATCTTGAAAGACTGAATTTTGTTGATTAGGGCTCCTATATTGTCTGAGATCTGGAGGAGTTTTTTTTAGATGTCGTGGTTTCGCTGAGATGACGGTACTGTCATGGGCGGAGTTTGGTTTCCATTCTTGGTGGGGGTAAATTTTGGGGGGCTGAGACTCGGTCCGGAAAACTACCATTTTTCCCGGGAAAAGTTTTCTTTTTTGTAGTCGTCGGGGTCAAATCTCGGCGAAATCTGACAATTTTCCTAGCCAAAAAAGCTGCTGGCTTTTTTAAAATTATTTTTTAGTCATTCGTACCTTTCGCGTAGGGGGGGGGGCTAGACCCGAGAAAAGATACCATTTACGCGCTAAAAATTACTCTGGATCTTCTTGAGGGGCTTAGCCCCCATAGCCCCTGACAAACTCCGCCCATTGGTGCTGTGGTTTGATCTATGGCATTAGCTCAACGTGATAATTTGTCAGTTCAGTTTTCAGCAGTTAGACTTTGCGAGAATAGGCAGCATAATTTCATTAGCGAATTATAAGTCCAGGCCTATACGAGGGATCTGAGACTTTTCGAACAATTGCGGAAGTTGTAGGCATATATACACTCAGTTTCATCTGGTCTTCAGTAAGCGATTGACATAATAACTACCGGGTAGGCCTATTGCAGTTAATTTCGGTCTCCAGAAATTAATTAATTGATTCGGCGAAACTGCACAATCGTGGACCGCTATTAATAGATTTTGCGTAACGTGTTTTTAATTTTGCGTAATATTTTCAATATTTTTACCTCCTTGTTTGACGAACCGCTATTGGTCTATTCTTATTTTTCTTCTGGTTGCATGTCGTGCTATGATTGGCCGGCAAGCGCATAACCATAGATTACGCATTATGTAAAAGATGCTACTCTATGCAAATTTCATTGCATTATTTCGTTCATATGCGACTAATTTTCTTTAAAAGACTTTTTGAATTGAACGAAATGAGGGTCGGATAGGGCTCGGGTTAGGCGTCGTGAGGGTCGGTTAGGGCTCGGGTTAGGCGTCGTGATGGTCGGTTAGGGCTCAGGTTAGGCGTCGTGAGGGTCGGTTAGGCTCGGGTTAGGCGTCGTGAGGGTCGGTTAGGGCTCGGGTTAGGCGTCGTGATGGTCGGTTAGGGCTCAGGTTAGGCGTCGTGAGGGTCGGTTAGGGCTCGGGTTAGGCGTCTTGAGGGTCGGTTAGGGCTCAGGTTAGGCGTCGTGATGGTCGGTTAGGGCTCAGGTTAGGCGTCGTGATGGTCGGTTATGGCTCAGGTTAGGCGTCGTGAGGGTCGGTTAGGCTCGGGTTAGGCGTCGTGAGGGTCGGTTAGGGCTCAGGTTAGGCGTCGTGATGGTCGGTTAGGGCTCAGGTTAGGCGTCGTGAGGGTCGGTTGGGTCAGATTAGGCGTTGTGAGGGTCGTTTAGGGCTCAGGTTAGGCGTCGTGAGGGTCGGTTAGGGCTCAGATTAGGCGTCGTAATGGTCGTTTAGGGCTCAGGCTAGTTGTCGTTGAGTGTCGATTAGGACTCAGATTAGGCGTCGTGATGGTCGTTTAGGGCTCAGGTTAGGCGTCGTGAGGGTCGGTTAGGGCTCAGGTTAGGCGTCGTGAGGGTCGGTTAGGGCTCAGATTAGGCGTCGTGAGGTCGTTTAGGGATCAGGTTAGGCGTCGTGATGGTCGTTTAGGGCTCAGGTTAGGCGTCGTGAGGGTCGGTTAGGGCTCAGATTAGGCGTCGTAATGGTCGTTTAGGGCTCAGGTTAGTTGTCGTGAGGGTCGGTTAGGACTCAGATTAGGCGTCGTGATGGTCGGTTAGGGCTCAGGTTAGGCGTCGTGATGGTCGGTTAGGGCTCAGGTTAGGCGTCTTGAGGGTCGGTTAGGGCTCAGGTTAGGCGTCGTGATGGTCGGTTAGGGCTCAGGTTAGGCGTCGTGATGGTCGGTTATGGCTCAGGTTAGGCGTCGTGAGGGTCGGTTAGGCTCGGGTTAGGCGTCGTGAGGGTCGGTTAGGGCTCAGGTTAGGCGTCGTGATGGTCGGTTAGGGCTCAGGTTAGGCGTCGTGAGGGTCGGTTGGGTCAGATTAGGCGTTGTGAGGGTCGTTTAGGGCTCAGGTTAGGCGTCGTGAGGGTCGGTTAGGGCTCAGATTAGGCGTCGTAATGGTCGTTTAGGGCTCAGGCTAGTTGTCGTTGAGTGTCGATTAGGACTCAGATTAGGCGTCGTGATGGTCGTTTAGGGCTCAGGTTAGGCGTCGTGAGGGTCGGTTAGGGCTCAGGTTAGGCGTCGTGAGGGTCGGTTAGGGCTCAGATTAGGCGTCGTGAGGTCGTTTAGGGATCAGGTTAGGCGTCGTGATGGTCGTTTAGGGCTCAGGTTAGGCGTCGTGAGGGTCGGTTAGGGCTCAGATTAGGCGTCGTAATGGTCGTTTAGGGCTCAGGTTAGTTGTCGTGAGGGTCGGTTAGGACTCAGATTAGGCGTCGTGATGGTCGGTTAGGGCTCAGGTTAGGCGTCGTGATGGTCGGTTAGGGCTCAGGTTAGGCGTCGTGAGGGTCGGTTAGGGCTCGGGTTAGGCGTCGTGAGGGTCGGTTAGGGCTCAGGTTAGGCGTCGTGATGGTCGGTTAGGGCTCAGGTTAGGCGTCGTGATGGTCGGTTAGGGCTCAGGTTAGGCGTCGTGAGGGTCGGTTAGGCTCGGGTTAGGCGTCGTGAGGGTCGGTTAGGGCACAGGTTAGGCGTCGTGAGGGTCGGTTAGGCTCGGGTTAGGCGTCGTGAGGGTCGGTTAGGGCTCAGGTTAGGCGTCGTGATGGTCGGTTAGGGCTCAGGTTAGGCGTCGTGAGGGTCGGTTGGGTCAGATTAGGCGTTGTGAGGGTCGTTTAGGGCTCAGGTTAGGCGTCGTGATGGTCGTTTAGGGCTCAGGTTAGGCGTCGTGAGGGTCGGTTAGGGCTCAGATTAGGCGTCGTAATGGTCGTTTAGGGCTCAGGTTAGTTGTCGTGAGGGTCGGTTAGGACTCAGATTAGGCGTCGTGATGGTCGTTTAGGGCTCAGGTTAGGCATCGTGTTGGTCGTTTAGGGCTCAGGTTAGGCGTCGTGAGGGTCGGTTAGGGCTCAGATTAGGCGTCGTGAGGTCGTTTAGGGATCAGGTTAGGCGTCGTGAGGGTCGGTTAGGGCTCAGGTTAGGCGTCGTGATGGTCGGTTAGGGCTCAGGTTAGGCGTCGTGATGGTCGGTTAGGGCTCAGGTTAGGCGTCGTGAGGGTCGGTTAGGCTCGGGTTAGGCGTCGTGAGGGTCGGTCAGGTCTCAGGTTAGGCGTCGTGATGGTCGGTTAGGGCTCAGGTTAGGCGTCGTGAGGGTCGGTTGGGTCAGATTAGGCGTTGTAAGGGTCGTTTAGGGCTCAGGTTAGGCGTCGTGATGGTCGTTTAGGGCTCAGGTTAGGCGTCGTGAGGGTCGGTTAGGGCTCAGATTAGGCGTCGTAATGGTCGTTTAGGGCTCAGGTTAGTTGTCGTGAGGGTCGGTTAGGACTCAGATTAGGCGTCGTGATGGTCGGTTAGGGCTCAGGTTAGGCGTCGTGATGGTCGGTTAGGGCTCAGGTTAGGCGTCGTGAGGGTCGGTTAGGGCTCGGGTTAGGCGTCGTGAGGGTCGGTTAGGGCTCAGGTTAGGCGTCGTGATGGTCGGTTAGGGCTCAGGTTAGGCGTCGTGATGGTCGGTTAGGGCTCAGGTTAGGCGTCGTGAGGGTCGGTTAGGCTCGGGTTAGGCGTCGTGAGGGTCGGTTAGGGCTCAGGTTAGGCGTCGTGATGGTCGGTTAGGGCTCAGGTTAGGCGTCGTGAGGGTCGGTTGGGTCAGATTAGGCGTTGTGAGGGTCGTTTAGGGCTCAGGTTAGGCGTCGTGATGGTCGTTTAGGGCTCAGGTTAGGCGTCGTGAGGGTCGGTTAGGGCTCAGATTAGGCGTCGTAATGGTCGTTTAGGGCTCAGGTTAGTTGTCGTGAGGGTCGGTTAGGACTCAGATTAGGCGTCGTGATGGTCGTTTAGGGCTCAGGTTAGGCGTCGTGAGGGTCGGTTAGGGCTCAGGTTAGGCGTCGTGAGGGTCGGTTAGGGCTCAGATTAGGCGTCGTGAGGTCGTTTAGGGATCAGGTTAGGCGTCGTGAGGGTCGGTTAGGGCTCAGGTTAGGCGTCGTGAGGGTCGGTTAGGGCTCAGATTAGGCGTCGTGAGGGTTGGTTAGGGCTCAGATTAGGCATCGTGTTGGTCGTTTAGGGCTCAGGTTAGGCGTCGTGAGGGTCGGTTAGGGCTCAGGTTAGGCGTCGTGAGCGTCGGTTAGGGCTCAGGTTAGGCGTCGTGAGGGTCGGTTAGGGCTCAGGTTAGGCGTCGTGATGGTCGTTTAGGGCTCAGGTTAGGCGTCGTGAGGGTCGGTTAGGCTCGGGTTAGGCGTCGTGAGGGTCGGTTAGGGCACAGGTTAGGCGTCGTGAGGGTCGGTTAGGCTCGGGTTAGGCGTCGTGAGGGTCGGTTAGGGCTCAGGTTAGGCGTCGTGATGGTCGGTTAGGGCTCAGGTTAGGCGTCGTGAGGGTCGGTTGGGTCAGATTAGGCGTTGTGAGGGTCGTTTAGGGCTCAGGTTAGGCGTCGTGATGGTCGTTTAGGGCTCAGGTTAGGCGTCGTGAGGGTCGGTTAGGGCTCAGATTAGGCGTCGTAATGGTCGTTTAGGGCTCAGGTTAGTTGTCGTGAGGGTCGGTTAGGACTCAGATTAGGCGTCGTGATGGTCGTTTAGGGCTCAGGTTAGGCATCGTGTTGGTCGTTTAGGGCTCAGGTTAGGCGTCGTGAGGGTCGGTCAGGGCTCAGGTTAGGCGTCGTGATGGTCGGTTAGGGCTCAGGTTAGGCGTCGTGAGGGTCGGTTGGGTCAGATTAGGCGTTGTGAGGGTCGTTTAGGGCTCAGGTTAGGCGTCGTGATGGTCGTTTAGGGCTCAGGTTAGGCGTCGTGAGGGTCGGTTAGGGCTCAGATTAGGCGTCGTAATGGTCGTTTAGGGCTCAGGTTAGTTGTCGTGAGGGTCGGTTAGGACTCAGATTAGGCGTCGTGATGGTCGGTTAGGGCTCAGGTTAGGCGTCGTGATGGTCGGTTAGGGCTCAGGTTAGGCGTCGTGAGGGTCGGTTAGGGCTCGGGTTAGGCGTCGTGAGGGTCGGTTAGGGCTCAGGTTAGGCGTCGTGATGGTCGGTTAGGGCTCAGGTTAGGCGTCGTGATGGTCGGTTAGGGCTCAGGTTAGGCGTCGTGAGGGTCGGTTAGGCTCGGGTTAGGCGTCGTGAGGGTCGGTTAGGGCTCAGGTTAGGCGTCGTGATGGTCGGTTAGGGCTCAGGTTAGGCGTCGTGAGGGTCGGTTGGGTCAGATTAGGCGTTGTGAGGGTCGTTTAGGGCTCAGGTTAGGCGTCGTGATGGTCGTTTAGGGCTCAGGTTAGGCGTCGTGAGGGTCGGTTAGGGCTCAGATTAGGCGTCGTAATGGTCGTTTAGGGCTCAGGTTAGTTGTCGTGAGGGTCGGTTAGGACTCAGATTAGGCGTCGTGATGGTCGTTTAGGGCTCAGGTTAGGCGTCGTGAGGGTCGGTTAGGGCTCAGGTTAGGCGTCGTGAGGGTCGGTTAGGGCTCAGATTAGGCGTCGTGAGGTCGTTTAGGGATCAGGTTAGGCGTCGTGAGGGTCGGTTAGGGCTCAGGTTAGGCGTCGTGAGGGTCGGTTAGGGCTCAGATTAGGCGTCGTGAGGGTTGGTTAGGGCTCAGATTAGGCATCGTGTTGGTCGTTTAGGGCTCAGGTTAGGCGTCGTGAGGGTCGGTTAGGGCTCAGGTTAGGCGTCGTGAGCGTCGGTTAGGGCTCAGGTTAGGCGTCGTGAGGGTCGGTTAGGGCTCAGGTTAGGCGTCGTGATGGTCGTTTAGGGCTCAGGTTAGGCGTCGTGAGGGTCGGTTAGGGTCAGTATTAGGGTTAGTGTCGTCACTCTGTCCCGATACGCTAGTTAGTTATTTTGTGTTTTCTTCGAAACGGTCATAATGAACATTTAATAACGATATATTAAATTGACTAATATTAAATGACATCTCTTGTGATATCTACTCCTATTTTGTGTTTCCGTAAAGAAGTCACGCCCACAAATTAAAAACACGACGTTGCGCAAGATCTATTAATAGCGGTCCCCGATTGTGCAGTTTCGCGATTGATTTTTGCGAATCTCGCTACTGATACGCCGCGCGATCATACGCGCTAATTTATTCATTAATCAAGCAGGCTTAAATTCTGAACATTCAGCTACAAAACGGTCAATTGATCAATAAATTCGCAGGAATCCACTTTTGATGCTGCTGCTGCTGCTGCTGATGATGATGATGATGATGACGACGACGACGATGCTGCTACTGCTGCTGCTGCTGCTGCTGCTGATGATGATGATGGTGGTGGTGGTGGTGGTGGTGGTGGTGGTGGTGGTGGTGGTGGTGGTGGTGATGGTGATGGTGATGGTGATGATGATGATGGTGGTGGTGGTGGTGATGGTGATGGTGGTGGTGGTGGTGGTGGTGGTGGTGGTGGTGGTGATGATGATGATGATGGTGGTGATGGTGATGGTGATGAAGATGGTGGTGGTGATGGTGATGGTGATGATGATGATGATGGTGGTGGTGGTGGTGGTTGTGATGGTGATGGTGGTGGTGATGGTGATGGTGGTGGTGGTGGTGGTGGTGGTGATGGTGATGGTGATGGTGATGAAGATGGTGGTGGTGATGGTGATGGTGATGATGATGATGATGATGATGATGATGGTGATGTTGGTGGTGGTGGTGGTGGTGGTGGTGGTGGTGGTGGTGGTGATGGTGATGGTGATGATGGTGGTGGTGGTGGTGGTGGTGATGGTGAAGGTGATGGTGATGATGATGCTGATGATGATGGTGATGGTGATGGTGATGGTGATGAAGATGGTGGTGGTGGTGGTGGTGGTGGTGATGGTGATGGTGATGGTGATGGTGATGGTGATGGTGATGGTGGTGGTGGTGGTGGTGGTGGTGGTGGTGGTGGTGGTGGTGATGATGGTGATGATGATGGTGATGATGGTGATGGTGATGGTGGTGGTGGTGGTGGTGGTGGTGGTGGTGGTGGTGGTGGTGGTGGTGGTGGTGGTGGTGATGGTGATGGTGATGGTGATGGTGATGGTGATGGTGATGGTGATGATGATGATGATGATGATGATGATGATGATGATGATGATGATGATGATGATGATGATGATGATGATGATGATGATGATGATGATGATGATGATGATGATGATGATGATGATGATGATGATGATGATGATGATGGGTTTGTATAATTCAGTAGTGCAGAAGCAGAGGGCACTGCACATGAGCTCAAAAATTCAATGGCAGCCATGATAGTGCTCATAGAGATAGTTCTTGAGTGCGACGTGAATGTTTCAATGGATGGAGCATTCTTCGTGTGATCAGAACGACTTTGCAATGCAGCGAGTCTGGAGACAGAGAATGAACAGTCGACAAACATCTTATAAGATCATTCACGTCACAGCTCAATACCCATCTTTATGAACAACTGTGGCTTCCATTGATTTTTGAATTTGTAGTAAATTTCTCGACGAGTGCTGAGCAGTGCTGGTGTAAAATTTATTTCTATTGTGAGATTTCAATTACTGATGACGCCCCAGTACCTATATATGCGAAAAGCGTCTGTGACTTTGAGGATTCGTCATCCTGATAACGCAAGACGAATTTGTAGCTTAACAGATAGTTCGAATTTCAAGCTAGCGCGGTCAATAATTTTACACGAGGTTCTTTTTAATGTCGTTGTGTCTATTGAAACGAACAGCGGTGGTTAATTATCTCACACGATCATTGATAATATTATTAATTTATTATTAATTATTAATTGAGCAAATGAACCAGTGGCGGTGCCAGACACTTTTTCTAGCCAGGGCATAGCCAGCTAGGCAGTCATACAAGTAACCAGGGCAGAGGCCGAGTCTATAATTTGGCGCTACCGTGCTCGCCATAAATCACCATTGATGTTACAGCTGTTTTTCCACTTGATCTGGGTTTGTTTTGAGACCAAATCTGACTTTATTTTAAATTTTGAATTACTTGACCATTTTTATTTACAACGCATATTCTGTGCACTGAGCAATAGGCCTATACATTGTATTTACAGTGAAATTCAATGTAAACTGGTTGTACTACATAATTTTTTCCACGGCTCATTTGACGAACATTTTATTAAATCTCTTCCAAACTATCTAAAATCCAACATAATTTGGATAAAGGGGTCTAAAATCGCTGGTATAAATAGTCCTGACTTTTCTGGGTTTTTCATAACAAAATTTGGGTTTATTTCGGAAACCTCAGTGGCAACACTGTAAAACACCCACCCTACACTATAGGGTTGGCTGGTCAGAGAATCAGATGGGCGAAGTCATAAAACAGAGGACTTTTTGACATTTTGGAAAGCAAATCCTATAAATCTTATAGGCTAATCTCAGTGACTTAGTGAAGCACTACAAATTTTCTTTCGAGTAGCATTTCGAAAGCAAAAAGTTCAGCAAACAAAGTTACTGAGTTAGGCATAGACCAAATGCTTCTGCTTCATTTGAAAAACGATAAAGAGACAGTTGGGTTTATGCTCTTAGTTATAAACGGTATTGTGAATAAACAGCCACATAATTTTTGCCCTATAGAACCTTTGTCCTGCAAAGGTTGCCATAACTTTTGTCACGCCAGAATTTTGCCTTGCCAAAAAAAAATCTCTGTCAGAACTTTTGCAAAAATTTTGACCTACAACAATTTCTGCCCTGCCAGAATTTTTCAGTGCCAGAACATACACTGTTAAAAAAAATCGTGGAAATTTCCACTAAAGTTGGTGGTCCACAAACAACACCCTAGGGTGGAAATATTTCCACCCTTTAACAAGGGTGGTCCAGTTCCACCCTTGACTTTTGGTGGCAAATTCCATCATGACTTGGAAGTTTCCACCGTATCTGAAAGGTGGAAAATGCCGCCCCTCTTAGGAAATTTCCATCTTTGCCCAGTGGTGGAAAAAACCACTCCATCTTTTGGAAATTTACACTTTGGCTCAATCGTGGAGAACACCATTAGTTCTTTGGAAACTTCCATCTTTGCTCAATCGTGGAAAAAACCATCAATTCTTTGGAAATTTCCATCTTGGCTCAATCGTGGAGAAAACCATTAATTCTTAGGATATTTCCATCTTGGCTCAGTGGTGGAAATAACCAATGATTCTTTGGAAACTTCCACTTTGGCTCAATGGTGGAAATTGCCACTCCTACTTTAGAAATTTCCACTTTGGCTCAAAGGTGGAAAATGCTACTTCTTCCTTGGAAACTTCCACGTTGACTCATTATGGAATATGCCACTCCTTCTGTGGAAATCTCCACTTAAGCTCATTATTGGAAATTTCCACTCGTTTGGGTGGTGGTGCTATAAAATTATTTCAAGGGTTTGCCTGACATGCACGTCAAATATGCAAGAGAAATCATATTCACAATATTTAATGACAGAAAACGGTCATAGCTGTATAATTTGAAAAGCTCCATATAAACAATTAGCCTGCATGCACAAAGGGAAATCAAGCGAAATCCTATTACAGAAAATGCTGTAAAAATTAAACTGTTCAAAGGAATTATGCTACAGCCATCAAACGAAACCATCAACTGGCTTAAAACTCTTATTATTCCACATTAATTGATTCTGAAATAATACAGTTACATCTTATCAGGTACCCAGTGGATAATCCTATAAGACTTGCATATTTATATGAATCTTGATGAATAATTAGATATGATTCTGAAATGGTGCTATGCTTCATATCAGTGATCAATAAACAAATAACAAAACTTTGCTGCATAATTATTAACAAATATTTTGCCTTCGAGAAAAATTCTAAATTTATTACATATACAAAATATTTGTACATCATGCGCAGCAGACGTGATTTTTATAAATTCATCAGTACTGTTCCATTACAGTCTTTATTTCAAAATACATGTAGACTAGTGAGGAAATGAAAATTGGACTTTAAGCTGTAACGTCAACTATAAAACTGGCATTTGTAGAACGAAGTCAATACTGACGATCCATATAATTGAACAGTGTAGCATACTGTAAGGCTATTCAATCCAAAACTTCTATATCGTCATTATCATAATGCATAAAACAACAATAAAATTCAGTCCGAAATCTGGAAACAGGTAGACAAGTTGAAACAGAAGCGTCTTATTATCAGCTCTGAATAATATTCCAACTGAGAGAATGCGCAATCAGAGTGGTGTTTATAGTTCGTGCTGCGGAACGTTGCTGATTGTCTGTAACTTTGACGTGAAACTTGGAACAGTTGATGGAGAATTCCGGCCGTCATTTTGAGTTTTTTCCTCACATGTTGATCAGTGCTGCAGCAGAAACACCAACACCACAAGTCAGTCACGAACATCATAGTTGTATTATAAGCCTCTCGCAAAATCCACCACTTCAAATGTGGCATACCAGTAATGGTATATGTAAGAATACTAAACTTTAATAGAATTATTAGATCCATGCAGGAAAGTAGAACGCAACATCATAATGTATATTCGTTTAATTCAATAAAACAACAGACAGAACGCTGTAGGTTTACATTAACAGTATGGCTGCTTAAAGCTTATGGTCAAAATAGTTAGTACATGTTTTTGAATAACATTCTTGGGATAAAGTTTAACGAGTCTTTATTGGGGAGGATGAACTTGTGAGCCTTTCTCGAAAGTTATAAAATGGATCACGCTGTAGTGGAAATAGGTTCGGAGGACATGAAGTTCATTTCCCAGAACAGCTTTGAAAAGCACCTTATCAGCCTCTTGAGCTAAAGTTTCTGCTGTGAGTGTATTAGGATGTAAGTAGCCTGCTCGTCTAAGTTTGTTCATGAGGCCCTCAAGACGGGATTTGTCCAATCCACTAGCAAGACCCCACCATGCAGGAGAGGCATACATAGCTCTTGATATGATAATAGCTCTAGTAATAGTTTGTAGCTCTTGTAGGCTATGGATGCCCCATGAGCCTTGAGGGTTCTGATGGCATAGAGTGAGGCAGTACCAGAGCAGATAATCTTATTGATGTGGTCTGTAATTGTTAATTTCTCTCCAATAAGAACTCCCAATGCCTTGATGGATTTTGTACGGGAAACTCCAGAGATAGATGGATGGGTTGAGAGTGAACTCTTGTTGCGTCTGATAATAGGAATTTCGCGTGTTTTGTCAGAATTGATCCGCAAGTTCTTTCCTTTAGACCAGTTGGCGATGTGCTGGAGTTCATCTGTTGCAGTAGATAAGTGATTGGAGCCAATAAAGAGATAGGAATCGTCAGCATATTTAGAGAGTCGGTTCTGGGAATGAAGAGGGTGGAGGTCGGATGTACCTACTATGAAGTCAGCGGGGCCTATAACAGATCCCTGAATGACATCTGGCGTTGATGGTTATAGAAGTAGATGAAACTCCTTTGAAGCGAGTTGAGTGTTTGCTGCCAGGTAGGTAGTTGACGAACCAGTTGTAGATACAATCTGGAATGTTCAAGGATGCTAATAAGCTTGTTATTGCAGAGTGTTTAATAGAATCAAATGCTTTTGAGTATTCCATAGAGATTATAACAACATGATCGTTACTCTTGAGTAGATCCGAAGCGTGATGTATAATGGATATCAGAGCAGCGGTGGTCGAGCCAGTTGGTCGAAAGGCATATTGGTCATGAAGAGACATCGGTTCAGGCATATCAACAAAACTAGGATATAGGCAGGTGTGGACAACAATACGTTTCACTATACGAGAGAGCACCGCTAGCACAGAGAGCAGGCGATAGTCAGATAGCAAGGTTGGATTGGTGGTCTTTGCCTTAGGATATATAATGGCTTCTTTCCATTGCTTTGGAACAAAGGAGACTGCAAGAGATTGATTAATGAGAGAAGCCTGTATGTACGCGTAGCCTGGAGCTGTAAGCCTGAGAAACCAAGCTGGAAGGCCATCACGTCCCTCTGCTGTATGATGGAGGTGGTCAGGGATGTAGAAAATGCTATGTTCATTTGTAAAGACCTTGTTGATTTTAGCGGTATGTTTCAGAAGAGGCTCAAGGTAGTTTGTATCATTGGAAGCAGTAGCAAAATACTGATTTAGTTCGTCCGCACTAGGTGAGTCATGGTTAAGCTGTGAGGATGTTTTCTTAGTGATATGGTTGGCTTTCTGCCAAAGTTCTTTGACTCCGTCATTAGCAATAGCTTTGCTGAAGAATGCCGAGTGTGCTTTGGATATAGCTTTAGCGACCTGAAGAGTAATTGTCTCAGCTTTTTCAATTTTTCCCTTGCGCATCAGCCTGTTCTTGGTGCGAAGCATACGTTTAATGTCTGGAGTGATGCATGCCGGATCTTTAGATGTGATGGTAATAGATCGGTGAGGGTAGTTCGTGTTGAGGCGATTGAGGGTATCATGATAAAAGAGATCCCATGCTTCCTGTAAGTCATTAGAATCATCTAGGTTCAAATCAATTGTTTCCAAGCCACGTAAAGTTCTATCATGTTGTGCAGGTGATCTTCTACGATACGTTAACTGTGTATGCTGTTTACCTCGGTCAACCATGCACATCTTGCCAGTTGCAATGATTGCTTTATGGTCAAAATGTACCGTGGAGGATATAACTTTGATGTTGCAAATGTCAGGTTTAGAGATCATGAACTGATCTAGGATGTTAGTTCCACGAGTTGGCACAAATACTGTAGGTTGTAGTCCAGTTCGCATAGTCACTTCTGCAATGTCAAGACTGTTTAAGTCACCTCCCAGTGTGACGGCTCTGTCATCTTCGTGGATGATTTCTTCCACCGATTTCTCCAGCCAAGTAAGAAGAGTGCTAGTAAGGTATTTTCGGGCATGGTGGATGATAGAGTGCTCCAACGTATGCTGGGCGGGTGTTTGATTGAATTTTTATCCATAAAAGTTCGAGATCTTCAGGCATTGCAGTAGCAAGTCAAGGATAAGCCTTTATGGGTTCTCGGATATAGATAGCAACCCCGCCGCCTCTCCTTTTTTCCTGCCACGTCTGAATGTCTGGAATCCTTGGATTTTGCAAACTTCCTCTTGGTGGTGAGAATTTACGTGAGTTTCGGATATTATGGCAAGGTCGAGGTCATATCCATGTAGTTCAGCTCCAAGATGGTCAAGGGCGTCTTTTTAGCCAGCGATCAAGCGTTAAATACGAGTGTGCTATAAATAATTGGAAGAGTGACAGTCGGGATATTAGGAATCTTGACAGTAGACCGGAAACTTGGCTACAGAGTTGGTTGGTGAAACGTGCAACAGTCGATCGTGTGATTAAGTTAGGTCGGTGTTCAATGAACTTCATCTGCGTGGATGGGCTCTGCCCGGTGGATGGGCAACGCAGGGGAGAGATGACAACTGGTATGGGCGATTGGGAGGCAGTGAACATCTTAGCTCTAACAGACCTCCCGCCTCTTCGACTCCTAAAACGTCGCAGCAGTCCAAGTAGTTTTACCTCGTGCCACACGGCCGTCGGAATAACTTTTGAAGCTGGAGATTATCGTAGGAGACGCATAGTTTTGCTGTCATAAAGTAGACGTGAGTGCGTAGTGTATGTAGTGCGGCTAATTTCCATAATTTCGTAAGAGTTTATGCAGTTGAAGAATTGGTGGAATAATAATGATGGTACGTTACAGAATAATTTATAATTTAATTTAATTTTTACAATGCTGACAATGTAATGTAATTAGGAATTGCTATAGCACCGAAGAAAAAGAGAGTCATAATTAAAAAACCAGCGATCCAGAAAGAAGAATCCCAATGAGAGCTGAAGAAAGGAAAAAGAATTCAATAAAAAGGGTCATTGGACCTTAGCTTATTGAATTCTGTTCTCACTAAGGAGGGCCAGTGACAGTAGAGAATCGAGTTCGAGCAATTTTGTTCCCAGCTCTTGGGATAAGCAAGTCTGAACTGTTCAGAGAACGGAGCGTTTAAAGAGACGATACAAAAGAATGAAAAATATTTATCTCGGAGATAATTTGGCTAAAATCACACAATATCTATCACTCTGACTTTCAAGCACATGGATATCTAACGCATGGTGGCTAGCTACCCGTAAGTCCCTGAGGATCATAAGTACCTCAGGTTAAAAAAACATAATAATAATGATAATAATAATGATAATAATCATAATAATAATAATAATAATAATAATTATAATAATTACAATAGTAATGATAATAATCATAATGATCATAATAATGATAATGATGATAATGATGATAATGATAATTATAAAATTAATAATAATAATTATAATAGTAACGGTAATAGTGATAATAATAATAATAATAATAATAATAATAATAATAATAATAATAATAATAAC
>CATKHU010000128.1:0-35184 GCA_949752735.1 Lumbricus terrestris
ATTCTATTAAATAGCTCAATTATTATTGAGTAGATAGTTATGGGCCAACGAAGACAACAGTTTCCTGACGATAAACACGCTGCTCAAGAAGCTCAAATGTCAACGATAGATCCGGTGCCAAATTCTCTTGTTGGAGTGGGGGGTCCGAGGGGCGAGTAAGTAAGGTCGACTGATTTGCTGAAGCGACGACGCGGTCATCCTAACCTCATTAAGAGTCATTATAGCAATTTTACCGACGGGTTTTAGGCCTACCCGTCTTTTCAGCAAATTTCCAACTTTAGAATCAACACACTCATGACTTTTTAACGTGCATTTCTACACAAAATGAGCAGTTGCAAATGAATTTGTGCAGTTGCAAAAGCAATCTTGTGCATTGATAGGACCTAGTCATTAGTAACATAGACTATTTTCGACCAGTGGCGTAGGCAAGGGGGTTTCGGGGTGTAGCGGTTGAATGCTTCTTGTCAAACAAAACCTATTAAACAATGCTATGTATAATGATTAATGTAGGTAAGAATTAAGTTAGATAATTGGTGGCGTATTTAGAAATATATTTAATCATAATTTGTGGCTTAACATAATAAATAATATTAATGATGAAATCAACATGCGCTACAACAATTGACTAAACATTACGGAGCGGCAGAAAGCAGCGTTAACGAAAGCAGACGGTAAACACGTTGCCAAACGACAGTCAGTCATCGAAGGAGCTGAGCAAGGAGGGTCGAAAAGATATTTCGAGCGATGGCGTCCGTCGGCAAATACGGAGCCATTCGTTGGTAATTCGAATATCTGGAACTTGATTTATGGGTGAGGAAAGCGACACGTTGTCGACTTGTCCCACTATCGAACTTTGAGACGTTTGAAGCGAAGTTCCGAGGCGAAGCGTGTGAACTGTGCGAAGCAGTGTGACTCTTGGCGACGATTTGCGAATCGGTCGAACGTTGAAGTTGGGATCGAACTCTGAAGCGATCCGTGGTGAAACATTTGCAGCAAGACGAGGAGGAAGAATCGGTTGAGCGACGGGTGAATTCCTATGCTCAACGAAATCCGAGGAAGAAGGAGAAACACGCTGGGTTACTGTTCCAAGCTACAGTACCCATCGAACACGCAACTACCGAGAGATCTGGACTGACGGCAATTGAGAAGATCGCGACCTTCTTCAACTTTCCTTTCAATCCATTCCCTGCGGAAGTTGAAAAGCATTTCTACATCCACCAGAAAGGACGATGTGGAAAGATAAGAAATATACATAATACTATTATAATTAATACGCCACAAATAGGTAGATAAGATTCTTTTCTTTGAATTGCATTTATTGACTGAAATGTTATTTTAAATTATATCTTTATATGAATCACAGTCTCATTTGTTCTAGGTCGTAGGTTGCTATTATACCATTATTCACCCAACAGCCTCTGAGCATAAAGTTCACCTTCAATATTCTAGACTTAATAAATCCTGAATATAGGGGGTAGTGACAGATTGTGGGTGCCCACGCCGGGATATTTTAGACAGTTAAAAATGTCATTTGAGTATTGTTATAGTGGCAAACTTTGAACAATTGTTGCTAGTGATTATTAGAGAGACAATTTGAACTGATTAGCATCTGAGTCAAAGTAGTACATTGCTTATTGAAAAGTGCACAATAGGTTGTGTAAACTTTTAGGTATTAGCTTTTGTGGAACTGAATTTCTCTTTGTAGAATTGAACAATTTCTATCTGTTAGAAATTTATATAGTGCACGTTGTAGCCTATATTTGTAACAAGTGAAAAATCATAAGTAAGACAGTAAGTATGTCCGTAAGTGATTTCGAAGCTTGGTTGGAAATTGCGAAACGGATGAACATGGAAGGGGACGAGACACGTGCCTTTGTCAAAGAAAGACAGGCAGAGTGGAGACAAGATAGAGCGACTGAGAGGGAGATCGCCAAAGAGATGAAATTAGCTGAAGCAGCAGCAGAAGTCAAGAGACTTGAGATAGAAGCAGCAACGAGGAAGGCTGAAACAGAAGCTGCAACGAGAAAAGCAGAGATGGAAGCTGAAGCAGCAGCAGAAACGAGAAAAGCTGAAGTACAAGCAGCAGCGAGAAAAGCTGAAGCAGAAGCAGAAATGAGAAAAGCTGAAATAGAAACAAGAAAAGCTGAAACAGAGGCTGCAATGCAAGCAAAGAAGACTGAAGTGGAATTGGAAGCAATCAGGAGTGCTGAAGCAGAAGCCAGATTGAATCGTGAAGCAGTTGAGACAGAAGCGAGAGAAAATCGCTTGGCAACAGAAACCAGAGAGCAGCGCGAACACCAGTTAGAAATAAAGAGACTTGAAGCACAAGTGAGAATGCGTGAAATTGATTCAAGAGGGGAACAAAACCGAGAGCACGAGAATGACTACATGAGGATCGGTGATGGTCAACAACAGGGAGATCACCGAGAAAGTAACAAAGGAATCAGAAATATCAAATTTCCTATATTCAACGAGTCGAAGGATTGTTTAGATGCCTACTTGTTGAGATTCGAGAGAACATGTGTGGCGTATGAAATCAGAAAAGAAGTTTGGTCGTTAACGTTAGCGAGACATTTGGAAGGCAGAGCACTGGAAGTATACCAAAGGTTGTCTGCAGATGAAGTGCAAGATTATGAGTGTTTGAAGACTCAGCTGTTGAAGAGATTTCAACTGACTGAAGGTGGTTATCGAAACAAGTTCAAAACCAGTAAAATGGAATCAGGAGAGACACCTTCTAGTTTTGTGCCTAGATTGAGGAGGTACATGCAGCAATGGTTGGCACAAGCGGGATTTGAGAGAACTTATGAAGGAGTGGAAGATCTCTTGTTGAAAGACCAGTTTTACCTTACATGCAGTACTGAACTTCGTATGTTTATAAAGGAGAAAGGCAAGATGAGTTTGAAGGACATGTTAGTTTGTGCGGAATCACATATTGAAGCACACGGTTACAAATACAGCGAGCAGTTTGCAAAACCAGATGTGAAATTCCATGGCGACAGGTTGAACAGTAGACCGTTTGAACACAGACCCAAGGAACAGTCTGGGTACAACCTGAATAGGAGTAGAAGCGATGTGAAAATAAATCAGGGTACACATCAAAACCGAGGGTTCAGCAGAGAAAGAGAAACTGCAACTGGACATAAGATTACTTGCTTTTTCTGTGGAGAACAAAACCATAAGGCATATCAATGCCCAAAGAAGAACAGGGGTACATTTAAACACACTGCAGCAGCAGTACAAATATTTGAAAGTCGAGCACACTTGGTTAAGCCAGAAAGTGAAATACAGAGAGTGGTTGAAGTTACAAGAGAAGAACAACAGATGAAACAAGGTGAACATAGTAAAATACCACCAATGTACATGGCAGCCAGTGCAATGGTGATAAAAGACAATGATGGATGTATTAGTCTTGAAGACAAGAGTGAATACCAAGTAACAGTTAATGGAAACTTAGTGGGATGCTTATACGACACAGGCGCAAGTTGCTGTATCGTAAAACGTTCTTTGATAAATGAAGAAGCATTGACTGGTGAAGAAACACATTGTGTTTTAGTTGATGGGAGTTTAAGATGTTTCCCGTTGGCTAAGGTGTACATAGAGAGTGAACACTTAAATGGTGAAGTACAAGCGATGGTGATGGAACAGCCGATAAAACCAGTAATAATTGGGAAAATCAAAGGATTGAAGTACATGGTAAAAGATGAAAGAACTGAGAGTGTGACAAATCATGAGCCAAAAGAAATAATTGAGAATAGTACTGAAGTGGAAAACAAAGGAATATTGATTAGAAAAACAGGACATGAAGAAAGACCTGTTGGTGCAAAGAAAACAGTGAGATTTTCTGACAATGTGATAAGGAGTCAAGATGAAAAATTAATGACAGTAGCAGTTGTGGAAACAAGAGCAGAAGCTAAAAAGGTAGCAAAATATAGACCATTGAAAGTTGAGGAGATGCCGAACTTGAATGTGTCAGTAAAAGAGATACAGGAGTTGCAGAGTCAAGATGCAACTATGACGAAACAAATGGAAAGAGCAATTGAATGGGATGATAACGAAGACAACATAGAAGATAATCCATATGTGATAAAGAAGGGATTGTTGTACAAAAGATACAAAGAAGTACAGAAGGATGAGGTGAAATGGCAACTAATGGTACCTAAACCATTGAGGGATAAAGTGTTAGCCGTAGCACACAATTCATTGTTATCAGCTCATTTAGGAATGAGGAAAACACACGATAAGATTCTGAATGAATTCTATTGGCCTGGAATAGGTCAAGATATACGGAGATATGTGTTGAGTTGTGACATTTGTCAAAAGTCAGTTGACAAGAAGGTGAACCACAAGGCGCCTATGGGTCATCTACCTGTATTAGATGTACCATTCAAACACATATGCATAGACATAATCGGAGAAGTTAACCCTATGTCTGCAAGGGGTTACCGATATATATTGACCATCATAGATTTGAGTACAAGGTATCCGGAAGCTATTCCATTGAAAGGAATTAGTACTGAGGAAGTTGCAGAAGCTTTGTTTGGATTCTATTGTCGTATGGGAGTGCCACAGAAGATCCATACTGATCGTGGAAGCCAGTTCACTTCTGAACTCATGGCTGAAGTAAATAAGATGCTATTGATAAAACACACCATGACTAGTCCATACCATGCAATGGGCAATGGATGTGTGGAAAGACTTAACGGAACTATCAAAGCGACGTTGAGGAAGTTGATTGGTGAACAAGCGAAAGAATGGGATCGCTATATAGCTCCATTACTGTTTGCGTTGAGAGACACAGTACATGAGAGTCATGGTTTCACACCATTCGAACTAATATTCGGTAGGTCGTGCAGAGGACCAGTGCAAATATTAAAGGAGTTATGGACCAATGAGACAGTGGAAGAAGAAGTGAAAGACGTGTATACGTATATGCAGGATTTAAGAGAAAGGATTGAAGAGACTTGTGATATGGCACAGAAGGCGATACACAAGGCGAATGCTAAAAACAAGAAATATTATGACAGGAAAGCGAGATATCGGAAGTTGGAAATAGGCGATAAGGTGTTGTTACTATTGCCTAGTTGTAAGAACAAGATGTTAGTGAAGTGGCAAGGGCCATATGTTGTGAGAGAGAAGATTGGAGACTATGACTACAGAGTTGAAATCGAGAAAGGAAAGATAAAGACATATCACATTAATATATTGAAGAAATATCACGAAAGAGAAGATGCCGAGACTGTAGCATACATTTCAGCAGTGGTATATGATGGAAAAGTAGGAGAAGATGAAGAAGAAGAGATATTGGATTTGTATGTGAGTGAACAAACAGAGACCTATGAAGATGTAGATATAAATCCTAATTTGGATGAAGATCAAAAAGGAGAATTGAGGAAACTACTGAAGAAATACGAAGACATTTTCACAGACAAGCCTGGTAGAACAGACTTAGTGAAGCATGAAATACATTTGACGAGTGAAGAGCCAGTAAGACAAAGAGCGTATCCAACACCATACCATTTGCAAAAAGAAATAGATAAGGAGATTCAGACGATGTTGGACAATAAGGTGATAGAAAGATCAGAGGCAGCTTATGCAGCACCGCTGGTGGTTGTCAAGAAATCAGACGGAAGTAATAGACTGTGTTGCAATTACAAACAGCTAAACAAATTGACAGTATTTGATCCTGAGCCTATGATGACAAACGAAGATATTTTTAATAAGTTGAGTGGGAGTAGAATCTACAGCAAGTTCGATTTCTGCAAGGGTTATTGGCAGATCCCTATGAGTCCAGAATCGAAAGACTACACTACATTTGTATGTGCCAATGGAATATACAAATTCAATGTGATGCCCTTTGGATTGATTAACAGTTCGTCAAGTTATAACCGATTAATTAGGAAGATTCTTCACGGAACAGAAAATCTTGAAAGTTATGTCGACGATATACTAGCGCATAATAAAGGATGGAGAGAACACTTGAAGACATTGGAGATATTTTTCGAAAGAGTGAGACAAGCGAATTTGACGTTGAAGCCAAAGAAGTGTTCTATAGGATATGAAAAGATTGACTTTTTGGGACATACATTGAACAAGGATGACATAAGTCCAAAGGATAAATCAGTAGATAAAATAGTAGACATGCCACGTCCAAAGACAAAGAAACAAGTCAGGAGTTTTCTTGGAGCGATAAATTATTATCGTAAGTTCATTCCACACTGTGCGGAGATCATGGCACCGTTGAGCGATTTGACAAAGAAGATGGCACCTGGAGTAGTTGAATGGAACGAAGAACTGGAAGCTAGTTTTACGATGTTGAAGAGTGAATTGGCAAATGAACCAATTCTGAAATTACCAAACCTGGAGAAAGAGTTTATTCTTCAGACGGATGCAAGTGGAAGCGGAGTAGGATGTGTAATAATGCAGCAGTACGAGGGGATAAACCATCCCATAGCGTATGCCAGCAGGAAACTAGTGGAACGTGAGAGAAGGTATTCAGTAGAGGAAAGGGAATGTTTATCGATCATGTGGGGAGTTAGTAGGTTCGATCGATACCTATGTGGAAAGAAATTCATAATCGAGACAGATCATTGCGGATTGCAATACATGAGAGAGAATAGGATGAAAAATGCAAGGGTGATGAGATGGAGTTTGGCACTCCAAAATTATTCTTTTAGCATAAGATACATCAAGGGGTCCAACAATGTTATGTCCGACTACCTGAGTAGAGGATTAGAGTAGACTAGGTTGTAACAAGGTAGATGTATAGTTGTAAATAAGTAAGTGAAGTATAGTAGTTTTGCATGATATCTAAAGTAAGTTAAAGAAGTTTATTAGGTTAGTTTGTCAAGTAGGTGAGTTTGATAAAGCCTGTAAACAGACTTTTGAAGGAGGGGCATTTGTAGCGGTTGAATGCTTCTTGTCAAACAAAACCTATTAAACAATGCTATGTATAATGATTAATGTAGGTAAGAATTAAGTTAGATAATTGGTGGCGTATTTAGAAATATATTTAATCATAATTTGTGGCTTAACATAATAAATAATATTAATGATGAAATCAACATGCGCTACAACAATTGACTAAACATTACGGAGCGGCAGAAAGCAGCGTTAACGAAAGCAGACGGTAAACACGTTGCCAAACGACAGTCAGTCATCGAAGGAGCTGAGCAAGGAGGGTCGAAAAGATATTTCGAGCGATGGCGTCCGTCGGCAAATACGGAGCCATTCGTTGGTAATTCGAATATCTGGAACTTGATTTATGGGTGAGGAAAGCGACACGTTGTCGACTTGTCCCACTATCGAACTTTGAGACGTTTGAAGCGAAGTTCCGAGGCGAAGCGTGTGAACTGTGCGAAGCAGTGTGACTCTTGGCGACGATTTGCGAATCGGTCGAACGTTGAAGTTGGGATCGAACTCTGAAGCGATCCGTGGTGAAACATTTGCAGCAAGACGAGGAGGAAGAATCGGTTGAGCGACGGGTGAATTCCTATGCTCAACGAAATCCGAGGAAGAAGGAGAAACACGCTGGGTTACTGTTCCAAGCTACAGTACCCATCGAACACGCAACTACCGAGAGATCTGGACTGACGGCAATTGAGAAGATCGCGACCTTCTTCAACTTTCCTTTCAATCCATTCCCTGCGGAAGTTGAAAAGCATTTCTACATCCACCAGAAAGGACGATGTGGAAAGATAAGAAATATACATAATACTATTATAATTAATACGCCACAAATAGGTAGATAAGATTCTTTTCTTTGAATTGCATTTATTGATTGAAATGTTATTTTAAATTATATCTTTATATGAATCACAGTCTCATTTGTTCTAGGTCGTAGGTTGCTATTATACCATTATTCACCCAACAGCCTCTGAGCATAAAGTTCACCTTCAATATTCTAGACTTAATAAATCCTGAATATAGGGGGTAGTGACACGGGGGTTAAACCCCCCCCCCCATTTTCTCCTAAAAAAAGTTTTTTAAGGTTATTTTTCCATTTAAGTAAGAAAAAATAGCAAAAAGCAGGGTTTCCGGCCATAAACCCCCCCCCCCATGAAAATTCCTGGCTACGCCACTGTTTCCGACAAACGACTAAAAAAGAGATAAAAGGTTACGGTAAGCCTAAACAGATTTATCGCCGCGGCGACTTGCGAGATTTTTTTTATTCTCGCAAACGACTTAAAGAAGGTCGTGAGAAATTTGCGCCGACAAACCGACACTAGAAAGATTGCTGATTGTGCAGTTCTAGAAACTTCTTTAAAAAGCCCCGAAGTCCTGAACACACGGGGGTTGAATGCCGATAGCCTAGCAGAGGCGAAAGGTAATTCAAACGTAGGACCTACTGGTTACCCGTGGAATCATTTATTATACCTCGTATGGTAGGCGCTTGCAATAATAAATAAATGCGCTATTTAATTTTAACGTTTAGAAATATGCAAACGACTTGAGCCTGCATGTTTGCTCGTCCTCTTCGGTCTACCTCTCCTCATAATAGGAATCAACCTGCCCACCGCGCTTACCGTCTGCTCCGCTACTTTCCGCCCATGATTGAAAACCGAGCACTTCAAGCTATCTATCCCGAATCTATTCAGGTTCCGCCACACTACCACCATCACCACCGATTATCACCGTATTATAAACGCCATGCTGTCTCCTCGACTTGACCTCACAGGATTTTTTTCTGGCAATGGTAGCTGCTGCCTCACAATGTCATCACATAGACCGGTTGTATGGCCACCTGGCGAGTAACTGCTACACTTTGTCCTGTTGCATGAATGATTTACAAGTGACTTGATGGACTACACTAAGAAAATTTGATTTCACGAAATCAGAAGATTTTTCAACGCGCAAATTCTTAAATTGAAAAATCTCCGCATAGTGACCAACTGGCCATTTTGTATCTTTGAACATTTTATAGGCTAGAGCCTTCAAGCCTTGCACTAAAGTAGCATTATGGCGTGACAGTGTTCTAAAACACCCGTATAATGTGATTTTATTTCCACATATTAATTGAGCAAAGTCATGAAAAGAGTAATTATCTTATTGCTTATCTGTACTTCAATTTTTGGCATCATGAATCATGATTTGCTACTTTAAGTAAAAGACAACTGTAATAAGACATCGATTCGTTGATTAAGTAAGTAATTATTCACTCTAAATTTCTTAGTTCTCAGTTGCAGATCGCAATCTTGTTACAAGCGACAGTACACGTAGGCCTATGCATATACAAGACAAGAATACTAGCATTATAGCCTACGAATAAGAAACGTTCTTCGCATTCGTTCGTCAGTCTTTGGGAGAACTGTATAGTGTGTCTTTTGTCGAAGGGAGCGCATCATCTGCTTTGAGGGGGGAAGCAATGGGTTCAGACTTATCAGTGTTCTATGTATCATAGAGCCAGGCTGCCAGGGTGAGAATTGCCCCCAGTTTCAACCCCCCAGTCTTTCTTAGTGCCCCATAGTAAATTCTGTTTTTCACACCCCAAATCCAAGTTTACCATAGGCTTCAGTTATTTTTCCGCAATTCTCACACTGCATAGAGCATTGATTAAGCCTGTGACTGAATATAGCGATATGGCCCATGCACTGAGATTGTGCTGTGGCCCTGTTAAAGAAACTGAGACTGTGGCACTACAGAATGAATGCTGTGAACCTCCTTTGAACTTTGCAAGTCATATAAAAATTTGCAATATTCACATAAAATAGGGACAAACGTCATTGGAAACCCTGATCATCGGATGGGAAAATTTTTCAACCTGATATATACACTGATGAAAATCGAAACTCCTCTGGCAAAACGCCGGGTACTTGGCTAGATTAGCCTATAACAGAGCTCAGAGAAGCTATTTCCCTCTTCCAGATAACAATATAATTTTATGTCATCCGGGAAGATAGGATTTCACAATTCACATGATTTGCTTAAACATTTACACAGGAGTGTTATTTAAGTTATTTTAATATTCTACATGCCTAGTTAAATATAGCATGAAGGACAGGGTCATTTTTAACATAGGCCTAGGTCCATTTGGTGCAGTGCACCGATCGAATGCCCCTGAGTTCTGAGACGAGCTGAGCTTTTTTCTTAAAATGTCTGATGCAAAATTAATCTCAGTCTCACTTGAAATTGATGAAAGATTAGCAAGTGTGACAAAGATAGTTTTGAAAAGTTTTAATGTGCTGTCACTAGTATCGTACGATATTGCATTTATAATTTATTCTATGCAACTATCACAATGGCATAAGGTGCTATATAAATGTAATGGGCAAACAGGAGAGAGTAGCGATGGAGATTGAGGGCAGTTATGATGGTTGCGGAGGATAAGAAGAAGGAGGAAATGGTGTGCGAAGCAGACACAAAGAAATGAGTCAGAAGGGAGAACTGACCAGCAGCAACGGCTTAGAGTGGATTCGGCCACAGGAAGGGAGGATAGGTTAGGAGTAGCAGAACTGACCAAGAGGAGTTGGTAGTTACCATGTTTGGAAAGGAGTTTGAGCGTCCGGAGGAAGAGAACAGCCGACGAGGCTCGAGGAGCGCTGGCTGGCCGCTGGCCAGGAATCGAGGAAGAAGGTTTAACTAGGGATGAGAAAGGACGCGGAGGCAGTCGGGAGCAGTCAGGGGAAACGGTTGGTCGTGAGAGGAGGAAGAAGGAACGGAGGAAAAGCCAGGAACATCGGCAAGAAGGAACAGAGCACGAGAAGGAAGAAATCGAAATTAAGGAAAGTAATAACGAATTAGTATTATTATTATTATTAATTTTAATTAACAAACTAACAATTATTCTTCGTATTTAATATTTGAATGTTAATCGCGAATGCTCTGTTACATGTGTAGCGGTGCTCGTGACTATAGTTCGCCCATACAACATTGTAATAGATTAATAATTATTATCCGTTGTGTATTATAATAAAATGTCTTAATATCTTTTGTAATCATTTGACTAATAATCACCTTAGCGATACAACTATGATTCTTAACATATAGAACATTGACTTAAGTGAAGTTAAGTCTGTGGTTGAGTCTGGTGCAGTGTTGTTGAAAGTATTGGGCAAATGTACTAAAGTAAAAGTAAAAGTAAAATGGGTTTTAATTACTAAAGTAAAAGTAAAAGTACTCAGCACAAATTTTACTTAAATAAAAGTAAAAAGTATTCTTCCAAAATAATACTTTTAAAGTAAAAAGTAAAAGTACCGAGTCTTTCTATTACTCAATGCATTATTAACCTTCAAAAATTTTAAATTCTCGAAATGGTTATCGTTGAGTCTAACACGCATGCTTCTGATTCATTGTTACCAGAATGCGCAGCTGAAGAGTTGTTGTGCTGCAGAAATGGCAGTGCATCCAGCGTGCAACGCTCATCGAAAATCTATTTTTAAGCATGCAAATTCATGCAGATGAACTGTTTTAGCACAGCGTATCAAAATATCAATTTGCGCATTGAAGTGACGAACATTGTAACGAGTGTCACATAAATTGTAACAAAGTAAAAGTACTGAAAAATGAGTAAAATTTTACTTCGTTGAAAGTAAAAGTACGGTATTTCGATTTCTTGATACTTCGTTACATGTGAAAGTTTTCAAACTTTTACTTAAGTACGGTACAGTAACGCGTTACTTTTACTTCGTTACTGTACAACACTGGTCTGGTGTTATGACCTTTACTTCTGTCTCTAAGACTCATTTGAATAAATTAATGTAGGCTAATAGGCCTATCTATTTAAACTGAAGCACTGTGATATACTTTTAGAGAGATTACATTGGACACCGGGACATATGTTTGATTGGATATCTAAATTCTCAGAAAATTTTGCCTTTCCAAGTTAAAGTAGGAGGCTAAGGTGTCCAGTGAATTATAGCCTTCCAAGGAAATATGTTTTCGGATTGCTTATCATCCAAAGGCCCGTCTGAGTCTCTAAAGTGGGGGGAAGCGGCATCAAGGGCAGTACTTCATGTCTAACCTAGGCGGTCGCTGACGAATGCCAAGGGTGAGAATTGCCGGGGATTGAGTGATTCAACCCCCAGTATTTCCAATGGCCCCATAGTAAAGTCTACTTTTCATACCAAACCTGCTCGGAATGCCCATCTAGACGTGCTGGATTTTTAAATGGATTGAGTCGCAGCCGGTATGACGAGATCCATGTCTCAATGGTGTAGAGGTCACTCAGTTAAAACAGACAGAAAAAACATACTAATCATTTATGCAGCATTAATTAAGGTTAACAATAAAACGATGGTGTAGGACTACTCTGTAAGACTGTAGCACAGCGGTTCTCAACCTGTGGGTCGCGACCCCCACGGGGGTCGCCTGACGATTTGCCAGGGGTCGCCTGAACCCTTCAGAAATTTGCAAAAGATGTAGACATTATTGTGATTTCAGGGTTTTCTACTATACTACTAAAGCAACTTCAAATAAATTATTTTAGCTTACATATACTTTTGCTATGAACCATTATATAGCTTGCAGGAGCTAATTGAATTTTTGTCATTTTTGTTTTAAAACGTAAATTCCATTTTTACCATTCTTCTAAAACAAATAGAACAATATCCGGTTTGCTCATTCTATGCTGTCCTCTAGCCAGGCCAATACATGGGCGGAGACTTTTGAGACATATGCAGAGAGGGGTCTTATCTCCCGAAGTTTGTTGTGGGGACTGAGCTGCTTATAGTCTCCCCAATATTTCAGAAATATTTCATAGATATCATCATTAATTTCTATCTTTTTATCCGCTGTTTATCCATAATAAACAATTTTGTTAAGACGTCAGTATAAAATGCAAATTGAACATTTAAACAATGAGGATGAAATATTTATTGAAATCTTAAACCACGTAGGCTATTGAGCACTGAAATCCTGAGTAAAGCGAAAATAAAAATAATTTAGACAATGGGGAAGTCTGGGAAGGATTTTATTGAAGTCTTAAACCATGTCTATCAGCATTGAAATTATGAAGCTTTTTTGGCCAAAACACAGCTTAACATGCTACCATTACAGACTGGATATAAAAACAATAAAAGCCTAATAATGGGAGGGACACTTTTGAAGTTTTGAACCACGACTAACAGCAAATAAATGATGACCAATTTTGCTAAAATGACAGCCTAAAATGCCACCATTGTAGTGTGAAAATTCAAAAAAATTTGACAACGGGGTCACATCCCTTTCTCAAACCTCTTCTCAAGTCCCTGCTCGTCGCATTCATAGAGAACACAAATGACATTAACAAAATTGATAACATCCCAAAACGAATTGGCTAGGTTAATAGAGTATTAAGGAAAGAAGAGCTAATTAAGAATTTTCAGAGAATCCTATGAGTTAAGAAAAGAAGAACTAGTGACCAATTTTCAGAGTAGCCTATTGTTTATAGATGCATCATGAATAGAGAAACTACAACTTTTTTTATAGTAGGCCTAATGACATTTTGTCAGTAGAACCGATGAAATCCAACAAATAAACTGAAGCGTCATTCAGATACTAAACATCGTAACTATGCTGGAAAGCATGGCCAGTATTTTTAGCTGATGACGCCATGAAGGCACGCTTGAGATGGGGGATGGGGAAGTTCCAGCAACAAGGCGTGGCAGTAACTGTTGTTGAAGTGTCACAAACTGAATAGACGTATGAAACTTCAACTTCAAACTGCCGAATAGGTAGCTCTCATGCAGAATCGCCATTAAGAGCCAGGAAAACTCATATAATATTGCCAAAAGCAGTTTCAAATTATGAAGCGAAAATGCATGACAATGGACAATAGGGAAAGAATGCAGTGACGGAGTTATAATAACTCGATCAATTTTGTTGCTAGGGGTCGTGACAACTTTCGAAATCTTACCAAGGGGTCGCCGCACTAAAAAGGTTGAGAACCGCTGCTGTAGCAGGACAGACTTGAAACGTCATCGAAAAACTCGGGCTGAGAATCGTGAAACACCGCCACCTATCGAGTGCTCGTGACAAGAAACTGCTGCACAAATACATTGAGATTAATAATAATAATCTTTAGTTAAACGACGGCGTCTTAAATATTGACAATTCAATGCGATTCAATAAATTTATATGTTCAGAAAGCTTGTGATAATGTCAATCGATTGCATTTGCTCATTAGTTTAACCTGTTGCTTTAAACTATTTTAAACTCATTCACCAGTGTTGGATTTATAACATTTAGACACCCGTTTTATGTGAGAAATTGAGTGTTATTAGTGTGGCAATGACAACGTTCGCACAAATTACCTTACCTTACCTTACAAAATTTGTGCAGGGATGCGAGTCAATCGCTTCCTAAATAGTACTATCCAATGAAAGAAAACTGGATTGGCTAAAAGCGATTACAGAGGCATTTCTCAAAGAAAGTGCGACATTTGCAACTTAGCATCGCATTGTTGCAGTATATTGGACTGCTTGAAATCGGTGGACCCTAGCATACGCACACAAAAACACACACACGCGTGCGCGCACACACGCACGCACTTTATTAGACAGCAAATGAAATCGTATCTAGTCTAGGGTGAGCATTTTCTGGCCATCAAAAATCAGGACGCTTTATGGAAAACATCAATGATTATTGTAGGCCAATAATTCCATAACTAAGACTTAGCCTACTGGGCAAAAGGCCTAGCCCTATAGCTATAGGCTCCGTCACATTTAATGCTGAGCATAGACTTCAGTGTAGAAATCTACAACATGCTTTAGTCGACAATGCACTCAGTGCAGCACTATTTCATCGAATACTCTCTCAATTGGTGCACATTGAGTAATAGTCTAGTCTAGTGGAAAATTTAAAGTTTTCTGGGGCGCACAGGAGCGTCCGGCGGACGACCGCCAAGGCGTTCTGCGCCGAGCAGGGAAAGTGGTTTGGGTATTTTTCAAATTTCCACATTACAGTGACAGGCTAAAGCATTATTTTAAAGTTGTCGAAAGAAATAGCTGTATTTCAACGCTGTCATGAGCGGTCGAACTCTCATTATGACCCTGGCGCGACCTGCCGACGTCGATATAGCGCCGCCATTGAAATTGTAGGCCTCCCAGTTGCGAAAACTTTCTCGTTATAGCCTCCCCATTGCGAAAACTTTCTCGTTATAGCCATGGGCGGAGTTCATCAGGGGCTAGGGGGGCTAAGCCCACCCCCAAGAAGACCCAGATTCATTTTTTACCGTGTAAATGGAATCTTTTTCTGGGCTTAGCCCCCCCCAAAGGCTTTAGCCCCTCCAAGAACGGAAACCAAACTCCGCCCATGGTCATAGCCTACATTGATAATTCTTTAAATCCATTAACTTAACTCAGTAGCCTACCAAAGATGTAGGCCTAATATAATATTCCATTTAAATAGACAACTTCTCTTTCGCAATGACTTTTTGGGTTACAACTAGGCCCACACTTTGTTCTGTGATTCACATAAAACTGACGTTTTTAAGATCCGAGTTTCCTTCTTGTCAAAAACCGGGACAATTTTGCCATTTTGCCTAAGTCGTCGGGACACCGGGACCCACCACAAAAACCGGGACGTATGGCCTAATCTAGTCTATGGGTTGCACAGAAATATCGACACCGCTGTTGAACTATTCTCCTCCTTAAATATAATCATGGTACTCTAGAACAAGTTAATTCGAAAATCTAGAATAGGCTATTACACTGTAATAGAGGAAGAGGAAAAGGAAGAAGAAAAAGAAGAGCAGGAGGAAGAAGAGAAATAGGAAGAGGAGGAAGAAAGCCAGGAGATCATTTTCGACTTCGCACTGTCATCCGTTCTCTTACGTCTGCTGCTACTCTTACTTTAGTGCATTCCTTCGTTACATCTCGCATCGACTCTTCGCTCTACATTGGCCTCCCATCCAGCAGATTGACTTTTCTTGACCGGGTGCTGCGCTCTGCTACGCGCCTAATTGGGCAAATCCCTAAATATGGTCATGTCTCAAACTACATGCTTGAGGTACTTCACTGGCTCCCTATTCGCCAGCGTATTGAGTTCAGGGTAGCTGCATTGGTATGGCGATGTTGTCAGGGCCCTGCCCCAACTTACCTCCGAGAGCTATGCAGCTTTACATTGGGTATTCAAGGACGTCGTCAGTTACGCTCTGCTGATAGGGGAGTCCTCTTAGTTCCTTTTGCTCGTACTACTACCATGAAGAATCGAGCCTTTTCTGTGGTTGGACCAGTGATCTGTAATGACCTTCCTTTTGAGCTACGCCTACACCCTGGGACTCTGCCAGGATCCTTCCTTACTAAACTTAAAACTATTCTTTTTGTGCACGCTGGAGTCGGGAGCGCCTCTGAGTAGTTTTTTCTTGAAGGAGCGCTATATAAATGTCCTAATGAATGAATGAATGAATGAATGAATAAAATGTTCATAATTATTAAGTCTCTGAATCCTAACACAAGAATATGATGAATATTGAATAGGCCATCGCCCATCGATGGCTATACCGACAACGAATTAGTTTTTACGTAACGTCTTTCTTCCATCTTCCATTAACAATTTCTGACGCGTCATCGTCGTCATGGCGACGTTGGTAAATGACGTATTTTTCGCCAAGCAGCGTTTCATTGGTCACTTATCATTTTTATATTGAAACACCGCTAATCTAATTAAACCCCGCTATCGTTAGGCTAGCTTATACCACCTATAATAAATTAATTAATACAATAAACATGTCATTTGAGAAGGTGTAGTTTGCTGCAGCCATACAGATATAAGTTCTGTTTGCAGATAGTTTCAACTTTTCAACTATTTCAAATGGGAGAATCGAGAATTTCCTAGGCATGGTGGCCTTTTGTATAGCGCTATAAACGCGTAGCAGCTGAAGCCACGCGGTATCCAATGATGGCACCAGCGATGAGGTACATCAAGATACCCAACGCGAGAGCGGCATGAGCAGTGTTACGCGCGGCGAAGGACTTTGTCTTGGCCAGGTCGCCGTTGCCAGCTGCGACGGCCTTTCGACACTCGATGGACTTCGAGATGGCGAAGAATCCGACGAACCAACAGCAACAGACCGAAACGAAGATCGAGTAGCGCATGTGGTCACTCGGAGGGTCTTCGAGACCAGGTTGGACGATGATCGCAGGTGGCTGAACACCACCGAAGCCGATTTGCGGAAGCGTGACGACGTATTGCCCAATCGTCGTGGTGTGTGGAGGGTAGGTAACATAAGCAGACCGTGGATCGTGGAATGTGGATGGTGGGTAGGGTGGTTGCTGCCCTGTAGCTTGCATTCCGTGCGGTTGAAGGTGGTGAGGATAAGCTGGATTCGGTGGGTGTTGTGGATATTGAGGTGGTGGTGGACTCTTCTGGTAGATAGGATCGCTGTACTCCCTCCCCATCGAATCTATCAAAAGTGGGGGATTCAAGTTATGAACAGACGTTGTTTCGTCCTCGTCTTCGTCATTGTAGGAACCTGTTGTTTGTAAGCAACGAATACAACGAATACAAAGACACATTGCATATTTACATTACGTATACAGACATTGTGCTTTGTGTTTGTATGTACACTTGTTATCGCGCCCCTTCAAGATGCTACTCAGAAGCGAGCCCGACTACAGTGCGGACACTGAATCGGAGTTTCACGCCGAAGCGCTATGGAATTGAGAGTGAAGGACTTACCAAGGTCCCTGCGCAGCGGCTTGAGGTGAATTCGAACCTGCAACCCTCCGGTTTCGAGGAAACGAACATAATTATCCACTACACCAGCGCGCCTCACATACAGATTGTATAATGTGTATCTATAAAGCCTACGATTGTATACCTGAAAGTTTCTGCACAGTCTATTTTAAGTAAGTGAACTCTTCTGTCATTTTGGATTCCTCAGTGTGGCTCAAATCATTCCATTGCTTCGAACATTGTTCAAACGCTGTCCCAAAGCCGATTGTTCTACATAAGTACTTACTCGTCTAGACACCTATATAGATAGTATATTATAGAGTATAGACTAACCCTGCAGGGTTAGAATTGTAAGAGGGATTAGGACTTCAAACCCACCAGGTCTTTCTTGGGGCATCACAGTTAGCTATTCTTTGCGCACTTAAATTCAGACTGGCCATGGATATCTTTCAATGGTTGAAAGTAGACATCTATACAGAATCCAAGTCGCCATCCCTCCCTTAAAATGGAATATAATTGACCAAATCAAAAGATATTTGTGGTTCGAAATCTTCGGTTACTCTTTGTGACTTACCCGAGGTTGATTTTTGAGCATAATAATACCGCAATCAATGTCCATTATAACTCTATAAGGCTATCTGCTTTGAAGAACTTTTAGCGTGTATAGTGTATAGGCCTACCCCTGTACCCCACAATCGTAGGCTACGTGAAGTTTTATATATAGTACCCACAATAAAAGACCGATAAATAAGGCCTAAGCAAAACGATCTAAAGTTTCCACGCTTCGTTGCGGAACGTGTGGGAGGTCATTGAACTGACATAGGTCTAATCTTAAGGCGAGAACATAATCAATTCTGCGATTACTTTCCGGCTGAAACCGGTGCGAACCATTATAGCGTTGTTTTCGGAAGCAAGTTACGCGAGCAGCATATATAATTTGTGTATGCATGGCAGCTGCATATTATTGACTTCGCTTATGCATCAGGGCCCGTATGCACATAAGGGCTTAACTCTTATAGATGGCTTAAATATCGTCTATGCGGGAGAAGTGTGTTAATTCGGTATGCATGGCTCGAGCTTAGCGAGCTGTGCTAGGTATAACGTTATTTCAAATCCGAGGTAGGAGTTGGCCGGCTACTCCCATTGTGAACAATAGACGGCCGACTCTAGCTGGACAGCGCGAACAATAGGCAGCCGTCCGATATTTCCCTAAGGGCCGCTTTAGGTCTGATTCTGTTTACCCCACGCTGTCAACAACCGCATATAAATATCTTTCACGCATGCGCACTCAGTTATAACCTATTGAATTGGGGGAAGAGCAAGTGTCATGCATCGTCGGCTGCAAGGAATGTGTAGCTTAGTTATTCTGTTTGCTATTTTGTTTCGTGCATACGGATACATTCCAATGGCTGTATCGGGAATTACTAAGTCGCGTTTAGGCACTAAACATAGATAGCCTTATGCCATGTCTTGTACATACCGGCCCAGGATCAAATCTGCAATGATTAGAATCTGAACCAATAATTGTGCCATGTTTAATAACGTTTAGAATAACTTGAGCCACCAATGTCTTGCATACAACGATGATAATTTGTGCTGGTTCTCTAAGACCGTGGGAATTGTTGGCGAAGAGGGTCAACGCCGAATGAGCAATATTATTGTGCATGGTATAATTAAAAATAGATGCGACAGCAAACAACGATTTGGATTAAAGGCTAAACCAGGCGTCGCAGTATACGCTCTGGATAAAAGGGGTAAGTTTATAAATTATTATGCTGCGACGAAAGCAAGACATTGAATATTCTGACTGGTGTCCCATTGCAACTTGTATCTATAAACTGAAGACGATCATTAAAATAGTATTATTATGACGAATCACGAACTGAGGAAGAGAGCTAAACGGAAACTGTATAGGATTTTAATGTCATTTTACATCAAGCCATGATGTTTCAGTCTGACCTTCGAATACTGGTTTCTGAGTGTATGGTGGTGGTGGTCTGTATCTTTCATAATGCTCACGCTGGTTCCAGTCTGTGGGTGGACTGGCGATGGGAGGAAGAGCAGCTGCTGCAGCTGACGACATTCTTCTCCAGTCGACCTTCCCTCCAATGTACCAGAATATCTGTTGAAACGACAAAATCTTCTAAGATGATAACATCAATAGTATCACGTACTATTCGATAACAACAATAACGAAACTAACAACAACAGCAACGACGGCGACAGTAAAAGCAGCAATAAAAACAGCGGTAATAATAATAATAATAATAATAATAATAATAATAATAATAATAATAATAATAATAATGGTAATAACAATAATAATAATAATAATAATAATAATAATAATAATAATAAATTAATAATAATAAATTAATAATAATAAATATTATAATAACGAGTACACGGTGTATGATGATGATGATGATCAATAATATCTATAATAATAATAATATACAATCAAAATGCGAGTCAATGCTACGTGTATACCATACCAGATGATGATGATGATGATGATCATGATGATGATGATGATCATGATCATGATCATGGATGATGATGACGACGACGATGATGACGACGATAGCAGTAATTGATGGTTCCAAGGGTCTGTACTCTATAAATAACAGAGTGCTTTATTGATCTATAGAAGTTGACTATAGGCTACTTGGTAGCTCCTGCATGCGACCAGTTTCGCAGCTAAACCACCGGCTCTTGCTTTGCAAGTGAGAGGGGAGACATCGCGTCTGTCACTGCGGCATCCCGAAAGATGGAACACTTCATAGGACGACGGTGTGTCTCAAAGTGAAGACACCTGAATAGGTCTCTTGGCATCCGTTCTTGGCTGCTTCATGCAAATCTTATCATACTTTGAGCAGCCTGTTTGTGTTGCTCGACGGAGGTTAGAGAGAGCCACAGCATTAGATATCATACGGCTGTCTCACAGAGGTACACTTGTTACATGCTTAACAACACTGCCATATCAATGATGATTAGTGTCGCCCTCCTCCCTTATCCAGGCTTGGGACTGGCACTGGCAGAGAAGAACCAGTGGCGGAGTTTTGACTCACAGATTAACTTAAATAAGACAACTAATTATTAACATTCAATGCCAATTGCGACCAAGAACTCGCGTGGCGCTGCCTGCTGGGTTTGACCACCATGCCTATCTCATAATAGTTCTAACATATCATCTATGGTCACTCCACAAAGAGGGTCTAGGCCCTCCGCTGCTCTGGGTGAATTTCTTGTCACCTATAACAAGAACAACTGTAACATAGCCAGCACAATAATATACAATCGAAATGCAAGTCAATGTTACGTGTATACCATACCAGACGATGAACGGACCTGTACACTGTACAATGTATCTCCTCGATGATACTCAGCTGATTTTCTGTCCACCGTTGTATAAGCAGAAGAAACCGCGATCCACATCGAGGTATATGTTATACCTGGAGTAAAAACTGTCGACAGGTAATATTGTCCTTGAGAACGAGTCTGAATGTTCTGCACACAGCTGCGTCGATGGCTTTAAGCCGTGTTAGCCAACCAAGGCAGACAACGGGTTTGTGTGTCGAGCGAGAATAATATAGAAATCATGCGAATCGGTCAATACAAGATTATTGCATCGTTCTTTGGCTTCAGCATTGCTGTCGTACTGCTTTCCGTTATGATTATTATACTGTACGCTTTTCGTCAACAAATAGTCATTTGCTGTACGACGTCATACCTGTGTGTGGATATTTGAACGAACGAATTCGGCAAACATTAGATATTCGTGCCCACGCGGTGCATAGACATAGGACTTAGCCATGACGTGCATAGGCCTATAGCACCATCTGCCCGAACCGCCTGGGTTCGATAGGCTTAAACATACTGTTTTCCGTGTCAAATGTGATTTGCATTTCGAAATCAGATTTGCATTTAGATGTGGCCTTTTGCGCGTCAGAAATCTATTTAATAATTATTTTCATGTGTCAACTTGAATTCCATATCGCTAACGTTCAATTCACGAGATGGAAAACCTCCTAATATTATTTTTCGAGGCGTTTCCTAGATTAGCAATTCGCTTGATTTGCATATTTTGTCCCGCCTTTTGATCACGTGCTTCAGCCGGGTTCTTCATGAGAAATGTCACGTGAATTTTCTTGATTTGCGTCAAATTGCGTGTTTGACCTCTACACGCCTTAGGTGCAATTGCAGTCTACCAGATTTTACATGGTGACCGTTAGGGTGGTTCAAAAAAATAAAATTCAAGCTAGATACCAAGACACCCTCTCAATTTGTTAGACCTGTCAATAGTATTATTGACACCAAATTTGAACTTCCTAGTCCAACTGGAAGATGGTGCTCAACGACATAGAAATATTACCATGTAGTTGTATTGGATAGAAATCTTGATTCATTGTAGCTTGATCAAAAACCTCAGCCATTGTCGTGTAGATGACCTTGAAATAGTTTCTGTTGTGCTATTATACTTACTGCAGTCAAGACTAGACTGCTGTTTAGCCATCAATTGACAAATGTACTTGATATCAATGACATATTATACGCTGATCTGATCATGAAGCATTGAGATTGTTGCTGTCAATCACTGCGCAGCAGCGCTTGTGTGCGATCTTTTGTCCTGTCACTTTCACGGAATACCATTCACATGGAGTGCTTACGATGACCAGGATGGAGCATGCTGAAGCTGTAAGATCTGAATCTGTACCCACTTGCAGCACACTGGATATGTTGACCGCCTGTCAGTGCTAGTTTCAGGTGATGGTGTGGATAAACTCTTTATTGTGCCCAACTTTCCCTCTATGCAGGATATAATTTAAATCCAAAGTCTTTCATTATCTTCTGAACTTACTATGAAGGCTCACTGATAATGTCCAAGCCTTGATAGATCTTTGATACAACACATGTCAACACCGGGTATTTTAGAGAAGTATACGTTTTTCAAGAAGACATAATAGGTAACAAGTTTCTGTGGCTTGCCTGCTGTCGTCATTGGGATGGAGTTGATTTTAGAGAAAATCTCCATTTTGTGTTGTGGTCCATCTAGTTCAAAATATAATCCAATATTTAAGAGATTTAAGAACGTGTGGGATGGTGTAACACGTGACAACATCCGAGTTCTATAAGTCGTATCATACATTACTGAAGCCTCCCATGAGAGAGCATTCGGTTTCTTCAAGTAGTCTGCTGAAAATAAAGTCAGTTTAAGAGATGACTACCAAGAAATCATTGAGTGTCAATGGTTGTCCTTGGAAGTCAGCCCTCAATAAGAAACTGGAGAGCCCAATTTACCATACACGTTGAATGGCCAGGTTACTGTATGCCATCAAAACATACCGATTTAGCAATCAACGTGCCGTATTCAATCTAAGAAAGTAGGAAGATACTCAGATTCATCCATTTGTGTGATTTCGTTCCCTTCTTCTCTCAAAGGCATGGGCAAAACCTTCTCTTGCTGCTGAAACTCCAGGACAAGATCTGTCAATTTTGATTCATCTAGGAAATATGATTCAGGCGACTACTATCTATAGGATATCAGCGTTGAAGCCATGAATGTCCTCGAAAATCACTAGTACATTGTACCTTTCAGATGAGGCTTAAAGTCTGACACTGTTATGTTGCCAACAGCCTGCTACAAATAAGGTGAAGATATTTTACGGAATGACTGTAAATCCTGGGTGAAAGGATGTTGAGGGGTAGTGATGTGGAGCTGAAGGAGAGGGATTGCCTGAGCGACTTTGTAACCCAGTGAACACTGACACTACTGCCACACCTGAAGTTTGGTGATTCTCTTTTTGTAATTACACCAGAGCAATAGATTGAGAATGAGGATTATCAGCAGGGCAGAGACTGAAGTCAGCAATTAAGAGTGGTCGACAACACGGCTGAGAGAAGTGTGAAGTTGTTCGAGGAATTCAACTGACTCATCGCAGATGAAGAAAAAAGCTGTGTTTTCTTCGAGTGGTCAAGACAAAATAATAGGAAAGTTGCCCTCACTCAATCAATAAAAAATCTGCTGTTGACACCGTTCTTACACACTGCAAAGCCTTCTTGAGTGTAAGACTGCATCGAGTGTTGGAGTCATAAAATGAGAACAATAATTATTATAGACATTTGTGGATTTAATTATGTTTTTTGACATTTTTTGACACTTTCCATATTATTAAACCTACTGAAATTTTCGATTTCAAGCTGACCAACTCTTTAAGTATCACACATATTGCCATGTTACAGTAATGTTTGATTTATTTCGAAATAAAACTCAGTTGTATGGGAATATATGCTCGACACATGTATTTCTACATTACCGTCTATGCATTGGCCCATGCAAAGTAACACAGCCATTGAGCACCGCCTTCCAGTTGGAATAGGAAGCTGAAATTTTGCCTCAATAATACTATTGATAGGTCTAACAAACGGGGAGGGTGTCTTGGTTTTTAGCTTGAACTTTATTTTTTACCATGTATCTGTGGACCACACTAGTGACCGTATATTATAGGCTTGACCTATAGTCATTTTTCAACGTATTTAAAGAATGAGATAATTATTTCACCATCGTTTAGGCGTTTGAAGAGCCGCAACTCCATTTTATGGTCTCAAGTAATCAAGTATTATGATTCAACAATTGCGACTTCGATGGTGCATTTAACATATTAAATAATTAGTAAAATCACGAAACTGATTGGTTCCATAAGATGCCAAGCGCTAAATTTATTCTTTTGAAAGGCAAATCTCGGCAGGAAGCTTGGTCTATTTTCTTGACCTCGTTATAGAAATCCAATTATGATGACAAACATCCATATCTAGATATCGATGGTTGGCAAGGGCTTCTATCTCTCTAGGCCTACATGGTGGGCGCGACCTGAGCCCAGTGTAAAACGGGTGGAATCAGAAAAGAGCCAAAACTCACGTCGATATGGGGTAGGGGTGGGCAGGCCGGTGTCATGAAATAGAGTATCCCCCGTATTAATCGTATCCCCCAAATTAAAAAAAGTCGAAAAAACCGCTTCCGCGTGTATTTTTTTGCAAATTAATTTTCACCTGCTTTGTTTTGAACAATGACACTAACAGATATGTTTATTCCCACTGCATAATTTGTTTTGCCCTGTTTTTAGAGCACTTAAAACATTTAAAACACTAAAAAACACTCAGAGTCACTAAATAAATTCGAGTCGCCTTTATCTGAGCATTGCTTAGGACACTTAAAACAATTAGAGTCACTTTAAATTTTGATTACAGCATAATTTTTTTTATTATGCGCATTTTTCAAAAAAGGGGATAGAATGGTTTATCCCCCCCGGATAGCATAGACCGGTTAATTCCATCCGGGGGGATAGATTAATTCATCCCCCCGGATAGCTTTCAGGGGGATACTCCGTTTCGTGTCACCGGCCATGGAGGGCAATGTTTAACCTATGCATATTTAGGAAGAAGTTCCCCAGAAATTACGTCCACCATCTTCGTCACTTGTTCACCATCCAGCGACTTCGTTCAACACGCTCCTCATCCTCCACAACACTGCTTCACCCTCTCATCATTAATTTTCATTAGCCTGGAAAGTACTGAAATTCACATCGCTTCATCACTGAAATTCGCAAGCCGCTCCATAGCCATTGCCGCTCCACCTCTTTGGAACAAACTTCCCCTGCAGCACTACGACAAACTTCTGACCCATCATACGAATTCACCAAAACTCCACCTCTCTCTATCTCCCCACAGGTCTTTCACTTAAAAAACTGAAATCATTGCTCTTTCACATATTCTATCCTGATACTTCTTCTTCTCCTCCCATCCATCGTCATTTCAATTCTAAACATCACCCACCTTAGCCGTCCATCCATCTGCCTGCCTGCCTGTCTCTGCGGACTATCGATGTTGTTTTGATTAAGCGCCTGTGATTCAGGGGCGGCGCCATGATTTCAGTTTGGGGGCGGGGGCGGTTGAGGGGGACGAATCGCTGAGGAAATTTTCCGTTTTCATACGCCAAAATTTCTGACGACCCTTTTTTAGTCAATAAGAATTAAGCTTTCTAGCACCAAGCCAGTTATAGACAAAATGCATGCGGAGAATTCTTCATAAACAAGCGCGATTCACATCCTAATTTCATGTGCTACCAGAAGCTATAGATCTATTGCGATCCACAGGTCGTGGTTCGCAAAACAGTGCAATTTAATTTTTCCTATAAGAAAAATAAACTTTCTACAATAGTGCGTGTTTAGTAGGCCTAGGCCCATATAATGGTTTTTCAAGCGCTATGCATGTCTCAATGCGTTTAGTTGAGATTGGGGTTCTGCGAGAAAATTTTAGAACGCAAAGGGTTTCGTGACCCAAAAAGTTTGGAGAACGCTGCTCTAACATGTAAACTATCAAAAGTTTTTTAACTTTTTGTCTTTTGGATTTGACAAACACGAGCAGACCTATTATCGTAGCTAAAAGTACAAACAAGAAATTAGGCCTACTTTTCTTACTGCCTCAGCAAATAATGCATGTTTCATTATAACAATTTGTTTTCTCGGTAGGCCTAATCTAAATTTTTCAATACAGCGCAATGTATTTATTTTTGCCATTCCTAAAATTCAAATTTTCACGGGATGAGTCTATAAAAAAATTACTAGGTTGAGCCCAATGTTTTATCTGCACCAGGCTACCAGCACTGTTTTGTGAAGTGGTGTGGACCGTGGAGTGGAGTTCGGAGAACTCCAAATGTATGCTTTGCCTGGGGCACCATTTGGACTAGGGTCGGTGTCGCGTAAAAGTCTCCTCCCAAAGTCTCCCCTCGGATACTTTATTTCGAAACAGATTCTCCCCCGGCGGATCTGCTCCAGAAAATATTCGCCCTCCGGAGATTCTGAAATAGAGTCTCCGGGGGCAGAGAATGTTTCCTCCGCCTACGAAATAAAGTCTTCCCCGTTGAGCGTGAAATCGTGAAATACAGTTGCTTAAAATTTGTAGATGACAAGGTTAAATTGTTAGTTTACCTTGCTAAATTATTCAACACGAAAAATATACACTTTTTCATCAGAAAATGTCTTCCAATAGGTCTAGAGAGTTTAAGCCAGGGGAGACTCTGTTTCGGGGGGAGGCTTTGTATCGGGGGAGATTCTATAATCTATATCGTGACACCGGCCCTGAAGCCATGAGAGCAAGTGTAAAACATAATTATTCATTGTCATTGGCCGCCTGACAGCTGCGTCTAATTAATACAAAACCTAGCAAAACGTTTTCTACAGGGCACAGTGGCAGTGTTTTGTTCGACAGTGTTGATGTTTGCTGTCAATGTCCCGTTTTCCTTGGTGCCTGCTGTTCCTAGACATTAATTGTGGCATCTCTGTTGACATCTCTCGCTGTAGCCCATCCTTAATTGTTTTCCGAGAAACAATGAGGAAACAAACTCAATGAGGAAACAAACTCAATGAGGAAACAAACTCAATGAGGGTCCCGCATAGGAATATTAATTTTGTCCTACTGCATATATAGAGACTCAATGTGTGCTTGCTTCCCATTATTCTCCTCCATTCCCCGCTTCCTAGTTAGGACAGAAAGAGAACTAGAACAATAATTGATTAATGATTACATGGAAAGACAGGAAAGGAAAACCACAATAGGATAATAATGTAGTGTTTATGCAAGCTTCGTATAAATAGCAAATGATGGGCAAAACTAGTATAACATCGGGTGCCGTATATGAGGTGTCATAGCAATTGACAATAGTTTATTTGTTTTATTTTTATTTAGTTCTCTCATTTGATGTAGTGTCCGCAAGCTCTCTACTCAGAGGCGCTCCCGACTACAGAGCGGACACTGCCTTGGAGTTTCACGCCGAAGCGCACGAGCAATTGCACGTGAAGAACTTGCTCAAGGTTCCTACGCTACGGCTTGTGGTGTATTCGAACTTAGAATCCTTCGGCTCCATGGCACCGAATCCAGCACTACACCACTGTGCCCACAATAAATTATAAGGGACCAACAATTACTGAAACAAGAGCTCTAGGTCAACTTGATATACACGTGCCATGAGATGAGCTACGTGTAATTTTTAGTGGGTGAATTAATGTATTTATTTCTTCTACAATGGATTGGCAATCAGCAAGTGAATTTGAACAAGGAGCACCAAGGTATACGAAGTGATAGATCTTTTTGAGGGTGGCACTTTCTCTGCCATTTGTTGTGATATTACAGTCAAATAGTTAATAAAACTCTTATCTAACCACTGTCTTTCTCTGTGTTCCTAAAACCAAGTGAGGTGTTGGTACAGAATTTACAGATACACATCTAAGAATTTACCTAATTCAGCCTACATAATCAGTTGGCCATCCATTGTCAGTCTGAGTTCACACAACTGATTGTAGTTTACGGAGGGATCCAAAAAGAATAAATTTGTTTGATCAATATTATGCGATAATTTGTTAGCTCTAAACCAGGAAGAAATGGTGATTAGCTCATGATTAGCTCTTTTAAACAATGATTCTATTGACTTATCAGATACAAAGGCGTTTGTGTAATCAGCAAACAATATAATTTTATAGTGAAGCACTTAGGAGGTAGTGTCAGATCATTTACATATATTAGAAATAATAATGGCCCAGAATTGAGTCTGTGGTACTCCACAACTGATGGATTTGCCAACAGATAAATGACCTTTAAATAAACATGTTGCGATCTGTTGTGGAGAAAATCAGAAATCCATGCCTTACTTACACCTCTGAAACCACAGTGCTTAAGTTTTGTAATAAAATTTTGTGGTTTACAGTATCAAAGGCCTTGGATAGATAAAAAATTCTTACATAAAATACTCGGTTATTCATGAACTCTAGGATTTTGCATTGTATTGGGAAACTTTTTCATGCTTTTGTAGCCGTGAACTTCAAATGTTCAATCGAAAAGTCTGCGCTATAAACGTCATCGACCACATCAAATGCAATTTCACGACGATGTTAAGGAAGAGCTAAGACGATGAATACCTATTTAGTGAACTAGACCCTTCATGTTGCAATTACAACACCAATGGTGATGATGATTTCCAAGATGCCCAGAATCACAGCGACATTGGCTGTGTTTCGAGCTGATCTGGACTTCTTCTCGGCCAACTCGCGATTGCCGTCTAAAATAGCCATGCGACATTCCCTAGATCTAGCGACTGCCATGAAACCGACACAAAAACAACAGCACCATGCGGCAAATTTCGAGTAGGACATGTAGTCATCGGGAGGATTTTCCAGAATTGGCTGGGCAATGATTGCGTGCGGTTGATCGCCGGGACCTTGGGGTTGATGTATGACGACGTATTGCCCAGTCGTCACGGATGGAGGGTAATTAGCGGCAACAGACCGGAGATCATGGAATGGGGGAGCTGGGTAGGCTGGTTGCTGTCCTGCACCTGGCATTCCCTGTGGAGAGTAATATGCATTGTAGCGACGTTTGCCATTGACATCATCTTGATTAGCTGTGTAGTTGGGTGGTGGACCGTAGGCTCCATGTTGAGCTTGATGAGGGTAGGTGCTCTGTGAAGACTGAAACTGATGTGGGTGTTGGGGATTCTGTGGTGGATTCTGGAAGCCAGGATTGACGATGGCTTCCTCGACTCCATCTGAGCAACCTGCAGGATTCGGTCTACTGTTGCGAATTGCGTGCATTAGGACAGCATCGTCCTCGACATAGGAGCCTGTCGTAAACAAAACAAAGAGCTCGTGTATGCTACGTAGGCCCATGCTATGGATCATGGATGCACATTTGAAGGAAAGTACACGAAGACATAACTTTTATAAACGCCAAAGCAGAAGCACAATGTTGATTATGCAGGTATTTATTTATGGCAATTTATGCAGTCAATATAATAGAAAACTTGCACAATTACATCTGGATGGTGAACCACACATTTTTTGTATGCATGTTGGTTGACCAGGCATATAACCTGAATTAAAATGTGATTATCATACTTCCCAGTCCATGGTGTCATTAGTGCTCACCCAAAACGAATGCAAAAAATATATGGTATATCGAAATCTCGAAATTTCTACAGCGCCCACAAAAGCGAAATTGCGGGAACCAGCTTAACACAGGCGCTTAATCAAAACAAAATCGATAGGCAGCGGATCAAGATCTGGAGACTCAAGCAGGTAGACAGACGGACGGCTAAGGTGACTGTGTGATGTTTAGAGTTGTAGTGACGAGAGAAGTGAGGAGAAGAGAAAGAATCAGGATAGGATTTGTGAAAGAGTAATGTTTTCAGTTTTGAGTGAAAGATCTATGGGGAGAATGCGAGAATTTACTTTCGGTGAGGGCGTATGATGGGTCAGAGGTTAGTCTTAGAGCTGGCGGTCCAGTGGCGGATGCTTGTTTCAGGTTAAGTAGGTGGTTCATGTGGTCACATCCTTGCTCTATTCAATACACTCTATCTGTCTGTATGTCTGTCTCCATTTGCCTCTGCCTCTGTCTGTCTGTCTGTCTGTCTGTCTGTCTGTCTCTCCGTATTTGTCTGTCTGCTTCGGTCTCTCTGTTGGCTTGGCAAGCTGCCATGGTCACTGGTCGGTCATTATCTGTTTTAATAAATGGCAGCTCTACAGACTGACCTTCGAAAATTGGTTTCTGACAGTAAGGAGGCGGATTGTCTCTCTTGTCATCAATACAATCTCTACTGTCATGTCGCGATCCTTGTTCAGATGCACTTGATGACATTTTGCCGGTTAACTGTGAAGAACAATCGATTATCCACTCATGTCCACAAAGTAATATTTCTAATAGATAATACGTCATACTAGACACCAGAACTAGACTTTATGTATGAATATTGCCTGGCAACATGCATCAGTATGGCTTACTTTAAATTAAAACGCCACCAGACAATTTGATGACAGCACGGCGCAATGGAATTGTCTGTGTGCGTACATTCATAACCATAGTAATCATATTAGTAATCAATCACCCTCCCCTCGCCTCCCCTCCCCTCCTCTACCCTTCCCCTGCCTCACACCCTCCCTCCCGCTTTCTCCATCCCTCCCCTCGCTCCATCACTCCTCTCCCCTTTCTCCCTCCCCTCCCTCTTCCTCCCGCTCCCTCCCCTCCCTTCCTCACTCACCCTTCTCTTCTTCTCCTTTGTCCCTCCGTCCCTCCCGTCCGTTCGTCCGTTGTCCGTCCGTCCGTAAAACTTTCCGAGATCCTTGATTGTGTAAAAACCGACAGTTACACACATTCGCTATAAAAGACACGCGCATTGGAATGCAACGTCGTGTGAAAATTCAAATCGATATCGCTGGAATGGAATGCAAAGTTGCGGAATATAGAGATTGCGCTTTTAAAAAAGCATATAAAACCCTGGCGCTTGAATTCGAATGGAACGTTGTGTGAAAATTTAAATTGATATCGCTGGAATGGAATGCAAAGTTGTGGTATAGAGATTGCGCTTTTAAAAAAGCATATAAAACCCTGGCGCTTGAATTCGAATGGAACGTTGTGTGAAAATTTGAAAGCAATCGGTGAAGAACTTACCGAGCTCTTTGATTTTGTAAAAACCAACAGCTATAGAAGCTGCTAGATAAATATATGCTCTATAAAAGGACGCACGTATATGCGCTATAAATAGACGGCCGCAATCGAAAGCAACGTCAGTTGAAAATTGAAATCGAAATCGCTGAAATCATAGTTGTGTTTCTTTGGTCGTAAGGATTGCGCCTTTTTACAAAGAAGTATATAAAAACCCGCTCGTATTGTTGTTTGAAAATTTGAAAGGAATAGGTGAAGAAGTTTCCGAGGTCGTTGGTTTTGTAGAAAGCTAAAAATGCGCTATAAAAGGACGCACTGATATTGCGCTATAAAAAGGCGTCATTCGAAAGCAACGTCGATCGGATGGGAATTGAAATCGGAATCGCTCGAATGGAATCAAAATTTGTATTTTTTGGTCTTAAAGATTGCGCTTTTTCCCAAAAGGCATTATATAAACCCGCTCATGTTCGAATGGAACGTTTTGCGAAAATTTGAAAACAATCGGTCAAGAACTTTCAGAGATCCAAGGTAACAAACGGTAACTTTTTACATTTTTATTTATATAGATAGTCACTAGTCAGGGCACTCATACAAGTAAACGGTGCAGAAGCGATTTATGCTCTCAATAGATTCTTGGCAGGGAAAATATTCTGGCAGTCTTGTGGCAGAGCAACGACCAAGGCAAAGGATTTGTACCAGGGCATTTGCACTGATGTGTCCTTCTGTAGCGCCGCCACTGATCACACACTATTATGGGCCCATATATTTTCTCGTTTACGCAGTGCTTAAAGTGTAAAAAAAGAAGTGCCTGGACGCCCCTAATTACCTTCCTACCCATCCTCTGTGTGTCTGTCTGTGTGTCTGTCTGTGTGTCTGTCTGTCTGTGTGTGTGTCTGTCTGTGTGTGTCTGTGTGTGTGTCTGTCTGTCTGTCTGTCTGTCTGTCTGTCTGTCTGTCTCCATCTCTCTCTCGCTCGCGCGCGCGCGAGCTCTCTTTATCTCTATCCATATCTTTGAAGCCAACGCACCGTGTATAATAAATATATTATAAGAAAAACACTGGGTGAGGGTATGGGATGGAGAGTAGGAGTGGGGATAGGGTGAAATGAGGGTGGTGGGGACGTTGGGGATTGGCCAGGAGCGGGGGAGTCTTAAATTTCCCGAGCAATACCGGGTACCCCAGCTAGTAATACATATATATATATAATAAACACTGTATATAATTCTGAACACCATGCAATATAGCACAGTTGACCATATTTTGATTCTTTGCCTTGGCTGTCTGCCGACTTTTGTTTTTATGTAGCCTAATTATTTTGTTAGTTTTCCCGCAACTGAGCGTTTGCAGAAATCTGCAGATCACAGCTGCGATTAGCCTACAAGCAAGAAACTGCTACCAAAACGATTGTTTGTATAGAAGAAACTAAATATTATACAGAATGTTGTCCACTCATATATAGCCTAATGCTGTTCGTCAATTTTCGCATAAGCGCATGATAAGCCTACATGTATATACAGAATTATTAGTCTGCTTAGTTGAACTTACCATCACAGCTGGTGACATGGAAAACAACGGATAACATTGTTCAAATACTTTCAAAAGCGATCCTTTAGACAAAGTGATTTGCTTATTTACGTTACTTATTTAAAATTATAAATAATCCATTGCACACTAAGTTGATAGGTTTCGTCCTGAGAAAAAGTGAGCTAGAGGCCTGTGCAGCCTCTCTGTTTCCCCGCTCTCATACAATGTATCTGCTCCACCATCCATGCATGCTCCGGCCTCGCTGCCCTCGCATATATCTGTCAGCGACTATAATTTATCATAATTATGTCGTTTGTTTTCGGTTGAATTTAGGCATAAAGAGTATAGAATTTCCACTATAATTATAGGCTATAGATACCAGCAATGATATCTTGATAGTAACAAAATGAACCCAGAGTTGTGTGGGCGTGTCTCTGCCTCTCGCCTTAGCGATCAGTAGCGGCGCTAGGAGAGGGTCTAGGGAGCCTAAGACCCCCTAAAAAGGCCATCCATTTTTTCCCATGTAAAAATTAAATATTTGTACAATTAACCCTCTTTAGCCTCCCCCCAAATGAACCGTAAAGGGGTACGCACGAGATTTAATTGTCAGACGTTTTGGCGGACATGAAAAGGACCGAGTTCCAAGATTTCGACCAAATGACTAAAAAATGGAAAATTTTCATGAGATTTTGGCCGATGACTAAAAAAAGGTCGTCAGAAATTTTGGAGACTGAAAACGGAAAATTTTCTCCCGCAAATTCAGCCCCCCAAAACTGAAATCCTGGCGCCGCCACTGATAGCGATTAGGGGAAGGGGATTGCAATACCTTCACGTTCCCGCCTCAAGCTCAAAAGTGGGGATGGAAATTCTTTCCTTTCCTTAATTCCCTCCTCAGGATGTATACGACTCCAGAGCCTTATATATATATATATGACATTGTATGTGTATATATACTAATGCCAGCTCTGCCCCATTTGCGATTTTAATTAGGCTATACGCATGAATTCACAGCCCATACGAATACGATAGACAGCCAAATGCTTTCATGTTTCAAAACCATAATAATTCATTTACTTACAGAATAAAATAGTGACTATCGCCACCACTTTTAAAAGTCCCAATATAAAGCTATTCTTGTGTCTTGAGCAGAGGCGTAGCGACCGCCCTCCGTACCCTCCGACCGAAGGGGGCCCCGCACGGAAAAGGGGGGGCCCCTAAAAGTCGCAAAAAAGTTAAGGTATAACTAGATAGCTGACATTTTATTGACGCTATTACACATACCATGTCAGTTTTACTGATAAAACCGATAAGTACGGAATATATATAGGGCCTTCATGTAGGCTACGCTGTAGGTCTATACAATACAAACCCTGTATGTTGCATAAAATAAATACCACATTTCAGTTTCTGCATTGTAAAGGGCCCCGCCACCCCGGACATATGTTCGGAGGTGGCCACGCTCTTTGTTGCTACGGCCCTGGTCTTGAGGGTAGACATAGGCCTGATAATGCATCATAATTATTAGGCTATAGTTGCGTATCTTGGTATTTTTGCGCCCTGGCGAGTGACTGCAATCCGATAGTAAGCAACAACATTAGAAACACATTTGACGATTACTTTTATGACTCAGTTCCATTCTATAGATGCTTGCCTCTAGCCAACCGACGCCTAAATATAATATTATACTGCCAGCGCATCATTGGATCTGAAAACAGCTGTAATTACTCATTGTGATTGCAAGGGGTTAAGGTAATTGGGGCAAGACCCGAGATAGTCAGACAGACAGACTGACAGAGACAGACAGAGAGAGACAGACATACACACACACACAGGCGCACAGTATCGGTGACATGTAGGAGGGACAGAGGTTAGAACCGTTAGAGGAAGAAAGAGAGAGTCTCGAACAGACAGATGGTGGAGAGGCAGAGAGAGAGAGAGAGAGAGAGAGAGAGAGAGAGAGAGAGAGAGAGAGAGAGAGAGAGAGAGAGAGAGAGAGAGAGAGAGAGAGAGAGAGAGAGAGAGAGAGAGAGAGAGAGAGAGAGAGAGAGAGAGAGAGAGAGAGAGAGAGAGAGAGAGAGAGAGAGAGAGAGAGAGAGAGAAAAAGAGAGAGAGAGAGAGAGAGAGAGAGAGAGAGAGAGAGAGAGAGAGAGAGAGAGAGAGAGAGAGAGAGAGAGAGAGACACACACACACACATACACGCAGGGATACAGATTCAGATTCAGTTAAAAGTTAAAACTATATATATATATATATATATATATATATATATAATTTTGAATCTGCACCAAGGCTGAAACTTTCTGTGCAAGGTGTCTATAATATTATCTTGGCTCAATTTAACAAGGGTTATCTATTACGCTGTACGTCGCAGGGAAACGTATGTTGCACATGCGGCCGTCCATTAGACTATAACTGTATAGACGGCCGTCCATGACGCCCGTCCAAGACTGCCTGGACGCCGTCCAGGCAGTCATGGAGACCGTCCAGGCAGTGCTGGCCAAATAAGTGGCAGGACCGGCGTCCAGCCTCGAAAATAAGTGCCTTGGACGCCGTCCATGACCGTCCTGGCACACTTTAAGCACTG
>CATKHU010000130.1:0-25549 GCA_949752735.1 Lumbricus terrestris
CAACATGTATATATATAATATATATATATATAATTATATATATATTATGATTATAATGTGCTATTATAGTCTACTGTAGGCTATAATACGTAAAAATAAACGATGATGAATGATCACCATCGTGAGCCATTATTAATTGTGACGTCGTTTACTATATATGATAGGACATGCACGGCCAGAAGAACCATGGTCGTGACGTGTGTGCGTGTGTGCTGTGTGCTGGCGTTCCCTTGCGGTCAACAAGATAACTAGATCGTTCGTAATTGCACTCACGTCGACAAACAACTTCTGCAAATTCATTTCCTATATCTGAACATGCAGACACACTGATATTCCGTTAGATTTCCTCTGTACACGTACTGCAGGCGTGTATATAGTATGTGTACACAGTCCACAAATCTGAAACTCCTTTCTTTTGCTGTATTAAGCACAGCTTGAGGCTCATAATTGCATTACTCACGATACAATACAATACAATACAAGCGCACAGACGGCCGTATATACGATATAAAAATCGATAGCGCTTAGGAAGCGGCTGAACATTATTGTGAGTGCTTGAAGGACTTGCTCAAGGCCTCTACAGAGTGATTAACCGTCTGAATGGCCACTCAAACTTTCCATGTTTCCTAATAATATAGTATAGCCCAGAGCTCTATTCATTCGGTTCTAAACCGTCACCCGCATATTACTATGTATGGTGGTACTTGTAGATAGCTCTAAGACTCGGGATTTTAGACAAAATAGATTTCATTGCTATTTCATTGTTATATTATCATTTCATTGCGACAAATGTGCCATAGATGCTTTCAACCTCATCAACACGGGAAGCTTATAAAATTAATCAGTGTGGCCTAAATCTAAAACCCACGCAGTTCTGTTTGAATAATTCATTGCGTTATAGGCCTAAGCCTAATCTCGTTGTCCATTTTCTGGGGAGAACATAAAATGCGTGAAACAGATTCGTGCCGTCGCATACTCTTATTAACCAAAAGCGCATTTATTGCTTTTTATCAAGTTAGATTTCTATCGCTGCGTGACTTTTCAAGATCAGCACAACGTGGACACAATGCAGCATGGACCTAAATGGACATTGTCTGTCTGCTCGTCTGTTTGTCTGTCTGTCCGTCTGCTTGTCTGTCTGTCTGTCTGCCTGTCTGTTTGTCTGTCTGTCAACCTGTCTGTTTGTCTGTCCGTTTGTCTGTCTGTCTGTCTGTCTGCCTGTCTTTTTGTCTGTCTGTCTCTCTCTCTCTCGACGCCACCCATGATCTCTGTTTTGTGCGTCTCTCTCTCTCTCTCTCTCTCTCTCTCTCTCTCTCTCTCTCTCTCTCTCTCTCTCTCTCTCTCTTTCTCTCTCTTTTCAGTCCTCTGCATAGACATAGACTATTAGACGTCCTTTGTCATTGTCCAGTCCAGCAGTATATCATTCTTCCTCTTCCTCTTCCTCTTCCTCCTCCTCGTGTCTTTTCCCCTTAGGCTAACATCAAAATTCCCTTTCTGTAGGCCTATTGCTGGCGATTGTCTTAGGGTGTGGGTCTCTTCCTTTACGTGATGTATTTACTCCATTTTCGGTTGTTCTGTTTCTCTTTTAGACATCCGATCTAATAGTTTCAACGACGAATCTTTAATGATATATAGACCCACGCATAGCATGCCACCATTAAAGATCGTATATCGAGAATTTCCACAGCCCTAAAAGCTATAGGCCTAGTTCAGCGCGTGTCACATTATGTCAGATTAGATTATAGATTAGGTTAGCTTAGGTTTGGTTAGAATAGATTGGATTATGTCAGATTAGTCTAGATCAGATTATCCCACTGAAAATCCCACTGGATCCGGTTGAGTTTAATCCGTGCACTCCTCCTCCTCCTCCTCCTCCTCCTCCTCATCCTCCTCCAGACCTCCACGACTTTATATCACAGTGCATAAAACACATCAAGAGAGTCACATGCGATAAAGTATTTCGTCTATACGTATAAAAATGTTAGATGTGATGACTGCATTGCATGATTGAAATCGCTTTCGTCGAAGACTTCGTTCGAATGGAGCAAAGCGATCTAAGGAAACAATGTACATAGAAAGGGTCAGCAACGGTCGTGTTGAACATAGGCATGCAGTCATAAGGCGTCGTTAAACAAGAGATTGTTTTACTGAGAATCCTTTCTATATAATATGAGAACATGGCGTGAGACCATTCACTATAAAAATCGACCACATGCTGGTACGTCCTGAACAATTTATATACAAATATTTTGGAGACGCAGTGTATACAGCACTTACGTGTTTATATTATATATAATTATTATATATATAGGTGTACATGCGGTGAATGAATGCAGTCTATATATATAGGCCTATAGATCTATATATATGTCAGGAAATGTCCTCCTTCTGATCGATCCTTCGTGTACCCGTTCAATGCGTTCATATACAGAAAGAAGCTTTATATAGGCTACTTTAGCTTTTGCTTTATATCGACTGTTTACGATTACGAATACAGCAGCACATGTAGCGTGGAACGTAGCGTTCTTGTAATTTAGAAAATGTCAAAAGACTTTGATGTTCCGTTAGATTGAAGGTCTTCGATGATGAAGTCACAAAGTGCACAGAAGTGTTCTTGTCTCTTGAATATAGGTCTGTATGCATGCATGGTCTATCGCTATGGCTGCTTGTCTATGTCTACGTCTATATATAATATTATAATGTTTCTCTGCTTTTATGTCTCTGTGTTCTTATGCTTCTGTGTGTCTGCATACTTGCATGTGCGCGTATGTCTGTTTCTGTGTCCGTGTCTTTGCATGTGTATATGTCTGTTTGCGTTTGTTTGTGTACGTGTGTATCTCAACGGATCCTTAATAACCTGTCCATTGATTTAAATCATATCAAGATAACACCACCGCCGTCGCTTGCGTAGTTTGCGTACTAGAATACATCCATTTATGTAGCGCCTGTGCCCAGATGGAGGGATGCAGGTCCTGTGAGAGACGAAGCTTTCAGTTAGGATGGAATAGATGCCCAACGATAGCTGTAAGCCAATCCCTCTTCACAGGCCACGACTCATCCAATGTCCACTCGAGCACAAAGTGTGTCTATCCACCCACCGCCTCTCTCTGCATTGAACCAGTCTAGTCTCATCGATTGTACACGTTCGTTTCTACAGGCAGAAGCGTTTTGAAGATTCTAGCAAAGGGTCATCTATTCTATTCTATTCTATTCTATTTCAAGTATCTGCTTCCCTCTGTTTGGCTACGTAATGTGTGTATGTCTGTGTATGTCTGTGTATGTCTGTGTGTCCGTTTCCATGCGTCTGTCAGTCCATGTCCATCTCATCGGATGTGTTATCAATAAGCGGATTCAGGGATCCATTAATCAAGATGGCGGCCAATCAGCAGACACCATCTAGTGGCCAACTCCGGAACTAAATGCTTTCTGCTGAATGCATTGTCCATTTGTCCTGCTCCCTTGCAGTGCAAAAGATCTCCTCCACCAAAATTCCAATTCAACGACAAATGAATCGCAATTAACGAAGATAATTATTAATTAATTAATTATCAAATGTCTGCGTATACAGCAGTAGAAAGTAGAACATTGTGACCAGGGTTGGACTGGTAAATTTTGAGGTGAGTACACGCTGACCGGGAGAAAAACCCGACCTGTTCGGCCCCGAAATTTCTAACGAAATTTCAGGCCAAAATCTCGTCCATTTGCCGTCCGAAAAAAGCAGACGACCTTGTTTTTAGTCGTCGGGCCAAAATGCGTCTTAAGCAGCAGCCGCGTGTCCCCTGATTTACTAGCGTGTACGGTGTGGGCCTATACCCTCCTTTATACCCGCGTATACCCTACTTTTCGGGAGGTGAGTATACGATGCCGTTTTTTCCCCGGAGGTAAGTAGACTTTATACGCTGCTGTATACCCTAGTGTACACTGCACAGCCCTGATTGTGACAGTTGACGTCAACGTCATGGTACGATGACGTAGCGAAACGTCGAAATGATGAGTCAGAAGATTTTTGGACAGAGGGCGGCGTGCAAAGGCTAATAATAAACATTATTATACGTATCGCAGGCTTGTATCACTGCCTCATTTATTTATTTATTTACACTGGATGAATTCGATTCTATAATCTAAACACAATTATAGTTATTGCACTTGTGACGTGTGTCTCTGGTGCTGTGAATGAAATTGCGGTTTTATTATAATGTGTCTGTGTGTCTTTATATCAATTAGACGATGAAAGTCTGTCCTCTGTCTTTCATTCTATTTTACCGAAGACAGGTTGCGTCGCATATGCAGAAAACACTCTCTCTGTGTCTGTATGTCTGTCTGCATATCTGCCTTTCTGTCTGTCTGTCTGTCTGTCTGTATATCTGTCTGTCTGTATATCTGTCTGTATGTCTGCATGTCTATATATATATATCTCTGTCTGTTTGCCTGTCTGTCTGTATGTTTGCCTGTCTGTCTGTCTGTTTGTCTGTCTATCTGTCTGTTTGCCTGTGTGTCTGCTGCCTGCCTGTCTGTATTTCTGTATGTCTGAATATCTGTCTGTCTGTTGGCCTGTCTACATATCTGCCTTTCTGTCTGTCTGTCTGTCTGTCTGTTTGTTTGTCTGTCTCCATCCACTCGAGCCTAAGTTGTCTCTACTCTATCCGCCTTCATAACTCTTGACAAAACATCTTCGTCTGAAACTAAAGACTCTTCTGTTTTTCCCATGCTGCACTCTACATAGATTTACAATTATTACAGGTTGACGCTGTTTAAGACACGTGTGTTTATACGATTCCAATGTCTGGCCGTCTTTAGTTTATCGTCCATAATATTTATGTACCAAAAATTTATCTTCAACTTGGTTTAGGCCTAGCCTATATGAGTTACCATCATCATGTAGACATATAAGTGGCTCCCAACCTTTTTTGACTTTAAGTTTATGGCCACTTTTTCCAAGTCGGAGAACACGAAGGCCACTTTTTCCTATTTGAAGGACATTAGGGCAGGGATTCTCAAACTGTGGTACGCGTGTACCCCCATGGGTAGGCCTACGCGAGGCGCCGGTAAGGGTATACGCGAAAAATTCCAGAAATATAATTTTTGGAGTTTATGTACTTTGTGTCCATCTTTCTTCAATGATCAACAATGATTTTTAACGTTGCAACATACAACAGCATCGTCATTTATTTCTTTCACAACATGTAATTAGACTCGCATAATTTTTTATACAATGCATGCAACATATTTATCATAGATGTAAAAAACGATGGAAACGGAATAAAAAACGGTAAAAAACGTCGTTTTTTTCGAAAAAATAAAAAACGACAAAAAAACGATAAAAAACGGAAACGGTAAATAATTTGACTTTGCTACATCTAAAACCGCATTTTAACCTTGAAAACATTGATTAGGAACCTACTTCACGCAGGCAATCTCTTAAATGATGATGTTAAATGATGAAATAATGACTTTAGTTAGCTGAATCATTGAGAGTTGGCGGAAAACATAAGAAATATCAGAAAAAAATTAAAATTAAGAAGAATAATAACAGAAAGTAAATGAATAAATAAAGTTAAAGAAAAAATAAAAAACGATAAAAAACGATGGGAAAAATAAAAAACGAAAAAAACGACGTTTTTTGGGAGAGAATAAAAAACGAAAAAAACGTTTTTTACAACTATGATATTTATGTTTAGGACTGTATACCCCTATAAAGTTGAAACAAATAATGTGTAAATGGTTGAAAGTACCAAAGCCAGAAATTCTCAGCCTATATATATATATATATATATATATATATATATATATATATATATATATATATATATAGAGAGAGAGATATAGAGAGAGAGAGAGAGAGAGAGAGAGAGAGAGAGAGAGAGAGAGAGAGAGAGAGAGAGAGAGAGAGAGAGAGAGAGAGAGAGAGAGAGAGAGAGAGAGAGAGAGAGAGAGAGAGAGAGCGAGAACTGAAATAGCGGATAGCTGAATAATTGTCCTGAGGATTAATTTCCTGGTCTAGCTTTCAATTTTGCGATTCCTTTCAGCACGTCAGATCTGGGTGAAACTGATTTTTAAACTAGCCTACCAGGTAATATGCTTGCTATCAAAAACAAACATGGGGTAATTTGCGTTTTAAATTGACAAAATAATATTAAACCATATTTTTAAAATATCTGTGCTAACTCTAGTCTAAACAAGTCCACAACACTATAGGTTGGCTATTTCTTATAATACAGAAGTTGCAAACCAATTTTCCATTTCAAATTTTTTGATAAAATCACATGATTCAAACAAAATTTTGCTCCCTATATAGACTCTGGCCTAGTTAGCTACACCGGTAAACGAGAGCAACATTCGTCTGTTGGTTGCAACGGACAGCGGTTCAAGCCCCGGGCTGGGAGTGGCCATTCAGAGATTTAGATATCTCGGGCTAGCACGTGTGGGACGCAGGGGCGCAAGCTCCTGCGGAGCGACCTTGGGCAAGTTGCTTACCCATCATTGTCTGTGGGGAAGGCAACGGGAAACCACCTCACTCATCTCATCCCCAGGGGCGTAAAGCCAATAAACCTGTCTTCGGGCAGAGCATCATCATCATCATCATCATCATCATCATCATCATCATCATCATCATCATCATCATCATCATCATCATCATCATCATCATCATCATCATCATCATCATCATCATCATCATCATCATCATCATCGTCGTCGTCGTCGTCGTCGTCGTCGTCGTCGTCGTCGTCGTCGTCGTCGTTATCATCATCATCATACTCTAATAAACGATGTCACCAATAATTATAATTATATAATTTAGTGGACTTTCAGTTGTCACTGCAAGGGGAACTTCGCAATGGCATTTTGTTTCTGATCTGACTTTGCTGGGGTCCGGGGTACGCCATCATTCGATTTTTTTACTTGGGGGTACAATAAAATAAAGTTTTAGAACCCCTGCATTAGGGGGCCACAAGCTCAAAATTTGATTAACTAAAAGCATATAAAATTGTTATATTGATTCAAAATAGAGTATCTGATGTCATTTATAGACGTCGAAATAAAATAATTTGCAATATAAAATAATTATGTGTTCTATCCTGTCCAAATTGTCAATTTTTCAAATACTTTTGTTAACCCTTTGAGAGATGAGGACCATTATTTGAGGCCTGGCGGCCCTTGGCGGGTCACTTTTGGCCCGCGGGCCACAGATTGGGAACCGCTGGCCTATAGATTCACAATTTCACTTAGGCCTACAGTCAATTCGCAATTTTAACATTAATCCTAGAACAAATTTAGATTTTTATTTTTTGACGCTTAATCGTTACAATTACCTGGCGTCTGGAATATCCGCCCATTCCTATGGAACAAAATCACAAAGGCTTCATTTTTTCTTATGGTATTGTAGGCTACTATATATAGGCCCTAGGCGTAAAATTAATAACTCGGTTCCCTGCATTCAGTGCATTGGTTATAAAACCTGCGTTCGATGTGCTTGGCACGACCGATCAGCGGACGACCGATGGTGGACTAGCCTATATGCTCATAATTTTATAGTTGAATCATCGGCTAGCATGGTCCGTACAATATAATTATACACGGGGACATACGGTGTAGGCTTATCCATGGGTCGAGAGACTCTTTCAAACAAATATAAATAACGGTGGCGAAAGATCTCAGGGAATAAATTCACTAGAAAATTAAACGAGCATAGGGTCGATGTTATATTTATATGGTCGCAATATAAAAGCGTTTACGTTAACATTTGAATGGTCAACGTATAAATCTATTCATCTGATTTAAATGCGATGTAAGAAAGCTTAATTGAGTTGCATTATTTTAGATATTTACCAGTAAAAGTTAACTAATTAATACGGTTGTGTGTATACGTGTATGTAGGCCTATACAATAGGGTGACCATTTTCTGGCCATGAAAAACCGGGACACTGTTTCGGAAAAACTGCCAATTAGAATTCCTTAACTACAAGACCTTTTCCGCTTTTCGAACATAATATCGATGCAGGCATTGCAGGTGCATGTGATCACAGTTAGATTTGATGATGAGCAATTGTTTCTCGCTACTCCCACATTTCTACCTACATGACTGATGTTCTTCACTGGCTTCCTGTTGCCTCTCGTATTCAATTCAAAGTTCTGCTCCTAGTCTCAAGAACTCAAATTGGACAAGCTACACTTTACTCTGTCATTTACATAACACTGACGTTGTCAATATCCATTATCCAAGTTTACTTCCAGTCAAAAACCGGCACAATTTCACCCTTTCGCCTAAGTCGTCGGGACACCGGGACGCACCACAAAAAACCGGGACATGTCCCGGAAACCGGGACTTATGGTCGCCCTAGAATAAGGACTACCAGATATATCACTGCAGTCAGTGCACTGACGACTATAATAGAAAGGAAGCGCTAAAGTGGGAGAGGTTTTTTGAATTAGCACCATGCAAGGCAGCTCGTGGACCTATGGTATAAATTATTGATGAAGCTAAAGTAGAACCTATGGCATTGACAGAAATTCTTCAGTACAAGAGTTATACTCGTGGAATGCATGCGGTGGTGACTGCAGTATCGTCTGAGTATCGTCTGAGTGGACACTGTCACGACTTTCCAGGGAATCACTTGGAGAAATGGGCTATTATAAGCGTTCCAGGTGAATTTGCAGTGGTTCTAACATGTATATATATATATATATATAATTATAGACTATATATGCTGCATCTTATATATGTATATAATTTAAATATATATATATGAACCATGCGTTTAAAAACCAGTGTTATATACTATGTTATGATATCTGTTATAGTATGTCATGCTATGTGGGGCTATGTTATGGTATGGTATTCCATGGTTATGGCATGGCATGGTATTATATGGTGTGGTGTGGTATGTATAGTCTGTGTTTGGCTAGATATTATATACACACACACAATTAAAATATCCCTGCATCGAAAAAGAAATGGCAAGTGATGTATGTGGAATCGGCATAACTATAGCATCGGGGACCGACATGCAGTGTCCGCGCTATAGTCGGAGGCGCTTTTGAGTACTGTTCCGTCCTTGTGAAGTTTGTGACATAAACTTCCGCTGACAACAATAATATGATGATCCATTATAGGCCTAGTTCCCAATCTTTGTTTGCCTATTATATGGAACAGAGTCGATCTCAAAAGCTTTTGACGTAATAATCGAGTAAAAAATAGCTAAATTCTCTTTCATATAATCCAGGGGTTCTCAAACTTTATTTTTATTGTACCCCCAAGTAAAAAAATCGAATGATGGCGTACCCCCAGCAAAGTCAGGTCAGAAACAAAATGTCATTGCGAGGTTTCCCTTGCAGTGACAACTAAAAGTCCATTTAATCATTGGTGACATCGTTTATTAGTGTCCTATAGGGAGCAAAATTTAGCTTGTATCATAGTTTTATCAACAAATTTAAAAGGGAAAATTGGTCCGTTACCCCTGTAAGAAAGAGCCAACCTATAGCGCTGTGGGCGTGTTTAGACTAGCACAGATTTAAAATATCTGGTTTAATATTTGTCAATTTCAAACGCAAATTAACCCCATGCTTGTTTTTGATAGCAAGAATAGTTTAAAAACCAGCTGTACCCGCATATGACGTGCTGAAGGGAATCACAAAATTTTAGGTTCGATCAGAAATTAATCCTTAGGCCAATTCAGCTCTCTGCCATTTGACCTCGATAAGGCTGAGAATTTCTGGCTTTGTTACTTTCAACCATTTATACATTACTTGTATCAAAATTATTTAGTAATTGGCCTAAACATAAATATGCTGCATGCGCTGTATTCATTCATTCATTCAAGTATTTATATAGCGCCTCTTCAAGGAAACTACTCAGAGGCGCTCCCGACTCCAGTACGGACAAACAGAACAGTTTTTAAGTGCTTATAGAATGTGTCATAGAGTGATCTAGGGAACAGGCGCAGCTCAAGTGGGAGGGCATTCCATACCACTGGGCCAACCACAGAAAAAGCACGACTCTGCATGATGGAGGTACGAGCAAATGGGACAAAGAGTACTTCCCTAACAGCCGAGCGTAGGGACCGACCAGTCCGAGCACTTAACACAGGCCGACAAAGATCGAGTAGGTAAGATGGAGCAAGACCTAGCTGGCAGCGCCATATTAAGGACGAGATTCTGTATTCGATGCGCTGACGGACTGGGAGCCAATGCAGAACCTCCAGCATGTAATTTGTAACATGACCAAATTTGGGCAGATGACCAATGAGGCGTGCTGCAGCGCGCAGAATACGGTCAAGAGAAGATAATCAACCAGATGGTAAACCAGCATAAAGGGATAGGCAATAGTCAAGACGAGCTGAGACAAAGGAATGTACAAGCGTAGTTGCAGCACCAGTTGAGAGAGAGCGAGCGACAGTGCGAAGCTGGCGCAGCTGATAGAAACAGGAGCGACTGAGACGATTAATGTGAGGTACAAAAGTAAGTTCCTGGTCTAGCACAACACCAAGGTCACGGACTGAGGTGGAGAAAGTATAGTCGGGAAATTCAGCAGAGAGGTGAATCAGATCAAGCTTAGACAGCTGCTGCCTGGAGCCCAGCCAAATGAATTTAGTCTTAGCAGGGTTTAGTCTAAGACGGTTTGATGCCATCCATGCTCTCAGGGCAATGAGCACCTGACTCATAGCCCTAACTGTAGAGGAAGCGTTAGATGAGAGGCAGTGCATGTATGCCTGTGTGTCGTCAGCGTAGAGTTGGCTAAAGGCACCATGTTCTGCAAGAAGCAGGTCGAGACCAGTGGTATAAATTATGTATAAGAGTGGACCAAGAGCTGAACCCTGAGGTAAACCATATGGAGCAGGGACCCACCGAGACCTAGTCGAGCCATGGACCACACTTATAGTGCGCCCATGCAGGAAAGAGCCGATCCACTCCAGAAAATTACCAGACAACTCAAACGAAACATTCAACTGTATTGTATTGTAGGCTATGTGAGTCTAATTATACACTGTATGCTGTGAAAGAAAGAAATGACGATGCTGTTACATTTTGCAACGTTAAAAATCATTGCTAATCAAAGAAAGACGGACACAAAGTCCATAAACTCAAAGAAAATTTATATTTCTGGAATTTTTCGCGTACCCCTTACTGGTGCCTGGCGTACCCCTAGGGGTACGCGTACCACAGTTTGAGAACCCCTGATCTACTAGTTCTGTGTATCGCTTTTGACTCAACTCTAAAATGCTCAATAGCTTCTCTATCACAAGAGAGGGCGCTACAGAAGAACCCTCATCAACATTCACAGAAGTTTCTGGTGTAGGGCTTCTGCCCTCACCCCCTTGGGACCCAATGATAAAGGATTCCCTTGCCTCGTCAGAATCAGGTGCAGACATTATTTGTACAGATTAATCACTAGACTGTGCATTTAAAATATTTAATTACAGAGTTCAACAGTCTTAACTACAGTACAAATGATTATCTCAAACTGAAATAACTCTACAGCCTAGGGAGAACAATCTCCGCAATTATCGTCCACTAGTATCACTTTGATTCAGAGTCTTTTAGTTCGATTTCTAACTAGTAATTATTTCAGTGATTCATTTTTAGTTAGCAGACAATCCTCTATTTATCGTGACACATAGTATTTATCGTAAGACTATATTTAGCACAATTCAGCAATCAACATTATCAATTTCGATCCACATTAGCGAAACCTGTACTTCCCTGCTTCCAAGAAATTTCGGCTCCTCCCTGAGATAATTTCTTGTCCGTGATATTTCTTTTCGGTCCGTGTTGCTCGTTTCAGAATTCAAAAGTCAAATTTGCCATTTCTCAGATATAACTGCGTTTCAAACTTCGACCGTGAGTTGCACCGTCCCCGGGTAGATCCTTACCATGCCAATTTCAATCGGAATACGTTTATTTCGCGATTTATTGCACATTTAACTTCCAAAATTGCCGTTTCACCATACGACAGGTCTATCTCTCCCAGATCTCGGTCGCCAACTGCCAATTTTTAGTCAGAACCGCGCCGAATGACGCTTCGGCCTATTATCGACCAATCAGAAGGCCTCACGCCTTCACTGCTGATTATTCTGCATCTGCATATGCAAATTCGCCGCATAATACTATTTTTAGCGCGTAGCTGCACGAAATGCTAAATTTAGCCGCAACCCTCGACCCATGGCAGCGTTGCAAAAATAAAGTAAGTACGCAGGCCATTACATTAAGTAAAATGATTATTAGCGATTTCATAAATCGCTACAGTATCATAGTTTTATCAACAAATTTAAAAGGGAAAATTGGTCCGTTACCCCTGTAAGAAAGAGCCAACCTATAGCGCTGTGGGCGTGTTTAGACTAGCACAGATTTAAAATATCTGGTTTAATATTTGTCAATTTCAAACGCAAATTAACCCCATGCTTGTTTTTGATAGCAAGAATAGTTTAAAAACCAGCTGTACCCGCATATGACGTGCTGAAGGGAATCACAAAATTTTAGGTTCGATCAGAAATTAATCCTTAGGCCAATTCAGCTCTCTGCCATTTGACCTCGATAAGGCTGAGAATTTCTGGCTTTGGTACTTTCAACCATTTATACATTACTTGTATCAAAATTATTTAGTAATTGGCCTAAACATAAATATGCTGCATGCGCTGTATTGTAGGCTATGTGAGTCTAATTATACACTGTATGCTGTGAAAGAAAGAAATGACGATGCTGTTACATTTTGCAACGTTAAAAATCATTGCTAATCAAAGAAAGACGGACACAAAGTCCATAAACTCAAAGAAAATTTATATTTCTGGAATTTTTCGCGTACCCCTTACTGGTGCCTGGCGTACCCCTAGGGGTACGCGTACCACAGTTTGAGAACCCCTGATATAATCAGATCTTGGGGAAGTCCTTCACTCACAATTGCTCAGCGCTTCGGCGTGAAACTCCGATGCTGTGTCCGCGCTATAGTCGGAGGCGCTTTTGAGTACTGAGCTTGAAAGGGCGCTATAAAATTATAACAAGTGCACATACATATATATTATATTAATATCACATTGCGTTTATTATTGATTGTTAATATCATACAATATCGCAATTCGTTCATTATTGATTACTGGTAGGCCTATGTCTATGTCGTCATTGGTCAACTGGATGTGCTTATATATAACATGATATACACACTTGGACATTACTATAGCCTATATAGACTATATACTATATATATTATATATATAGTATATATATAATATATATACTATATATATACCGTTTGTTGGTCTCTAACGTCGACCAGTTGCTGTTAAATGATTTGTATTGGATTATTGGACGAGGTTCGTTTTTGAGTTTTTTGCAACCAATGTATTTTGTCAAATAGAAGAGATTTGCTTTTTATCATCGTCGCATTGACCTTAGGTGACCTCAGATTGTCAATCAATTCAGTCGCATGAATCTCCGACCAAACGAACGAACGAACGATCGAAGGACAGACTTTGCTTCATCAAACGAGAACAGCATCTCTATGATCTACGTCGGAGTCTGTGTGTGTGTTTGCTGGACAAACACGCCGCTGTTTCATCTCTTGCATTACACATTGTGGTCTGTCGACTATCAGTTTTTGATTCCGTCTGTATATGTGGGTGTGGGCTTGTATCTCTCTGTCTGTCTCTGTCTCTGTCTCTGTCTCTGTCTCTGTCTCTGTCTCTGTCTCTGTCTCTGTCTCTGTCTCTGTCTCTGTCTCTGTCTCTGTCTCTGTCTCTGTCTCTGTCTCTGTCTCTGTCTCTGTCTCTGTCTGTCTCTGTCTCTCTCTCTCTCTCTCTCTCTCTCTCTCTCTCTCTCTCTCTCTCTCTCTCTCTCTCTCTCTCTGTCCATGCGTCTGTCACTATCTCTATCTGCATCTGTAACTCGAGTCTGAGTGCTGTCTATTTATGTATCTTTAATTCTATGTCTTAGCATAATGTCTCTGCGTCTGCCTTTGTCTCATTCTCTGTCTGTCTACAAGTTCCTCTCTACATGTTTCTGCCTATGTAACTGTGTATTTCTCAATGTCCATAACTTCGTCTTTGTCTCTCTGCCCCTGTCTGTACCTCTCCCTGTATGCCTCTTCCTATCTGTGTCTTCGTTCTGTCTCATTCACCTTACACCATACCATGCACCCTGCAACCCTTACCCCACACCATACCTTGCACCCTGCAACCATCACCCCACACCATACCATGCACCCTGCAACCCTCACCCCACACCATACCATGCACCCTGCAACCCTTACCCCACCCCATACCTTGCACCCTGCAACCCTCACCCCACACCATACCTTGCACCCTGCAACCCTCACCCCACACCATACCATGCACCCTGCAACCCTCACCCCACACCATACCATGCACCCCTCACCCCACACCATACCATGCACCCTGCAACCCTCACCCCACACCATACCATGCACCCTGCAACCCTCACCCCACACCATACCTTGCACCCTGCAACCCTCACCCCACACCATACCTTGCACCCTGCAACCCTCACCCCACACCATACCATGCACCCTGCAACCCTCACCCCACACCATACCATGCACCCTGCAACCACAATTGAGGACAGACGTTACTGATCGATAGATGATAGATGTCCTTCCAATCATATTTACTTGAGTCGAACTAATAGGCTTCCGCTTCCGGGCGATGCCAGTCCCAAGTCTGGATAAAAGAGGAGGTCAACGCTAATTGTCTTTGTTATAGCGCAACATCATCACACAGAGAGACTACACAAAGTCGAGATAAAGCGATTTCGTTTCCCTGTCATTCTTTCTCTGTCCTCAGATTTTTCTTTATGTACCCATGTGCGGTGTGTCACTTGGTTTTGCCATTAAACGAATAATTATGTTCTCTGTTGCGTAATTGATCGGCAGGATATTACGCAGAATAGAAAGCGAATACAATGAAAAAGAACGGAACAATGCAAACAGTTCGGTTGTTCAGTCGCGCATGCGCATGAAGTCAAATGGATTCGATTCATTCCATCAATTATGGATTTCGTCGGATCTGAGTTTAGAAAGTTTTGGTCGAAGCAATCTATTGCAAGAGGCGTTTTTTAAATTAAGTTTCACTACGGCGCCGTCCAAATAGATTTTATCATCGCAACTGTGCGGAGGAAATTTATGCAGAAGAAATTTATGTTGAAGCAATTTTTGCAGAGACCATTAAATGACTTAGACGCCAGGCGGAACCAATGTCATATGTTTACTCCGAGTTTCCCAGCATGCTGCATATGTACTCAGCCACGTCATCGTATTCCCGCTCACTCCAGATGTGAATTGTGTATAGAATGCTTCTGCCGGAGCATTTATCTTATGTGCGCAGTCTTTTTTCATGACACTGCCTGTATAACTGCTTGCTTTCTTTGAGTGAGACAGAACTAGAGCTGTACTATATGCCAAACAAATTTTGTTTCGAGGGCAACGGCCTCTGTTGTCATGGGCACTCGGCAAATCTCGATCCATCCATCCAAGTATAAGCACTGGACTTAACATTGACGACGGACGAAAGACCTTCCCTTCGTAGCAGCTGAGCCATTTAAACTCTGACAATGCAATGTCCCTGAACTGTGTTTGAACTGTCCTTAATATGTCCCTCATGTCCCTGCACTTTGTACTAACTGTCTTTATGCTTTTCAATATGTTGCATGCACTGAGTCTGAATTGGCTGCATACTCTAATTGTCCTTAATCCTGAACGTTCCTACATAATTATTTCTGTCCTGTGTTCATGAACCGTCCTTACACCAACCAAGCAAAATAGATCTTCTCAATACAACTGTCATCTCACTATTCAGACTTTATCCTTTAACTGCAAGCTCAATAAATAAATTAATCAATCAATCTTTTATTTGGTTAGTTGGTATACATAAGCTCTGTTGTCTTTATTCCTCTGATCTGACAATCCTCTTTTTCAATGTACTTTCCCTCCTCCTCCTCTCCTCCTCCTCTTCCTCCATCTCCTCTTACTCCTCCTCCTCATCATCATCTTATCCTCATTCTACTTTTCGTCTTCTTTCTTAACCTCTTCCTCCTCTTCGGCTTTCCCTTTCTCCTCATCCTTAGTCTCTTCCTCCCCTTCCTCTTTCTCTTTTCCCTCTTCCTTGTCCTCTTCCTCCCCTTCGTCTTTCTTTCTTTCCCCCTCTTCCTTGTCCTCTTCTCCTTTATCCTCCTCTGCGTCGACGTCTTCCCCTTCCTCCGTCTCCTCTTCCGTCTCCACCCGTCCGTCCTTTCCATCAATCGCTGAAACCTTGATGAACGCGGGTCGTTCTTAAAAGTCAAGCAGGAAATGGACGAAGGCTGTAATTCAACACCTAAGCGCCCTTAACCCCTCAGCCATCCACTCCTCCCCCTCACGGCCATCCACCCTCCTCCCCTCACAGCCCTTTCCTCGCAAGGCAATTAGAGCGACGACTCAAGGCAGTTCATTTAAAGACGGTCGTTCTTCTGTTTCCACAGCTGACAAGTTAAGGCAAAGCAACAGTTGCAAAGGACAAAGCACACTGAATGACAGACAGACAGACAGACGGACAGACAGACAGACAGACAGACAGACAGACACACACCTAGCCAAACACATAGATGGCCAAGCAGACATTCGCCCAAACAAACTGCACAAACAAACACAATCAAAGATCCAGACTTTGCAGCCAGAAAATGCGCAAAACACACATGGAGACACATACAGTCATACATACAGTTTAATCAAACAGGAAGACGCATCTACATGTCTATGTGATTAATTATTATTAGATGTGGTTTTCTTTTGTTTCACTGGTGCCTCGGATTAGAAGAAGAAAAGCATGCAAAGCGTAGGTCAGTCTGTATCCATGCAAAGCAACGACTGTCGCTATGCTAATAGTAGAGTCTAGAGACCTGTTTTGACGAAGGAGACAGTGCAGAAGGCAAAGGAGATATTATATAAGCCTACACAGAAAACAGAGGCATAGAGCAAGTGACAGTCAGAAGGGAAAGGAGAAGAGCACACACAGTAGATCTAATGAGTGAATAGATACCGACGACAGAAAAGTATGCATACGAACGGGAAAAGATAAATAACGAAATGCATACATGTATATATAGATATACATGTATATAGATATACATGTATATAGATATACATGTATATAGATATACATGTATATAGATATACATGTATATAGATATACATGTAGATATGGACAGACGAAATGTGATTCGTGAGAGAACGTGATGAAAATAAAAATAGCGTCAGAGTGAGACAGGGACGGACAGACAGCCAAAAAACAGATATAGAGAATTGAAATAGAGCAAAAATTGAAAAATTGGAAGATAAGAACTGAAATGGGTGTTTAGTTTATTCAAGAAAATTAAGTTGACATAATTATTATCGCAACTTTTTCAATTGTTGTTACATGAATGAAATGAAGCTTTGACTACAGTCTATACCGGTACCTGTTTCTGCAAAACTCTAGGCAGGGAAACAGTTTTGACTGGATGATGAGACAGAGAAAGACTTGAAAGAGAAGAATAGATCGAACGGAAGGTATTAGGCTACACTACAAAGAATCCAGAAGGCGAGATACCGGTATAGCCTACATGTAGCCTGTATAGAAACACCGGAATGGTAATGAAAATGAACGATTAGAATCATTAGACAAGACTATTTATAAGGAATGAAACTCATGTTCAACTGCCATAATTTTATCCGTAATAATTATTTCGATGGATGGTAAGAGAATCCTGAAACACTTAGCCATCAGTGAAGACGATCAACCAGTATGAGAATTGTGGAAAAATAACTGGGGTGGGGGTCGGACGTTGATTTACGTGGACTTTGGGTGGGCAACAAGGGCTTTACTATGGGGTCCCAAGAAAGATGGGGTTGAACCCCCACAACCTCCCCCGGCAATTCTCACCCTGCGATCTACCCTTTCGTCAATACACTGTATAGATCAGTGGTTCCCAACCTTTTTTGACTGTCGGGCCACTTTTCTAAGTTGGAGGACCCGAGGGCCACTTTTTCTTAGATGAAGGACATTAGGGGGCTTCAAGGGCACAAGGCTAAAATTTAATTAACTATAAAGGCGTTTAAAATTGTTATAATTGAATCCAAATAGAATGTTTGATGCCATTTATTAACGTTCAAATAAAATAATTTGTAATAGAAAAGAATTATATATTCTATCATGTCCGAATTGTCAATTTTTACAGACATTTTGCTTAATTCATTGAGATGCTGTGGGTCATTTTTGTAGGCCAGGCGGGCCACTTTTGGCCCGCGGGCCACGGGTTTTGGGAACCGCTGGTATAGATAAACAATAGAAATTCCTACACAAAATAAACGTTGCCTAATAGGTTTACTAGCAAGACTCCTGGATCAATGATTGGCTATGGCACATGCTACGTTAGAGAATCCAAACGATACTTTGGGTGTGCAGAAACGCTAGGCCTTCATGCACATAATGTCGACACTCGAATTCTGTCAGCCGTCTGCATTGGGTTGTCGGGTCTTTCAGCGACACTAATCGTCTTCAACAAATGCGTTTTATGATCGTAGACCCGACGAATAAAAATCAGGAAATGCCGAGTCCGCGTTCTATCTCCAAATCCAGTTAGCGGCCATGGAGTCAAATTCTTCACAGTTCAAGCATACCACTAAACTCTCACTTTTTCGGGAGTCGGTGCCAGCCTACCAGGCGAATCTTTTACGTTCAGGAAGTAGTCGATATAATTAGGTCTAATTATCGAGCGATAAATGACAATTCGGTGTGCTTCGTATTGTAGATTTAGCCTATGTCTCTAGAGCAGCTTTAGGGCAAGTTATTCTGCCGCGTGTGGTCTTATCAGTGAGGCGATTAGAAACTGAGATTCTTCAATAAATTTTAATCCAGTAATTGCAATTGTCTGGCAGTTTGCTTGGCTGAAAGGCGATAGCTTAGAATATAAAATTTAATGCGTTCTTCGAATTTATGTCCATGTGCTATTGTTAAGTAGAGTGCTGGTCAACTAGCAATTACTTTCATCATTTCCGGTATACATACAGATGTTGCAGATGTTGCAGATGTTGTTCATTCATTGGATGAAAGACGGAAATTGATTAAAACTGAGCGCAAAACTGAGACAGCCTTTTAAGATTATTGTTATCGATTAGATGAACTCTATGCAATAGTCTATTCCATAGTGGTTTCCTCCATTTGTAATGAACTTCTTTCTAACCAAGGTAAAAAAATTAATGATTACTTACCTCATCGGTCTCTCTCGTTAAAGACAGTTGGACTTCAGCGCTGAGAGGGTGACCGGACAAAACGGTAGCGCACAATAGATCTATGGTATTGGACAAAATCGTCAAAATGGTACGGGCAAAGTGGTACGGACAAAATGAAAGTGCCTCTAAATAGTTATTTTGTTAGAGCTTTGTTATAGATTATTATTAAATGCTAAACGATATTCAAATAATTTACAAATTTAAATTAATGATTAATTAAGAATAGGCCTACACCATCATGAACTAGGCTATTGTGACGCAAAATCGACATGCGTATACAAACAGAAGAATATTTGTAGGAGCATTACCCTACAGAGCATTGGTGGAAATGTTTTTATCGAAATCACTGTTGTTGTTGCTATTATTATTATTTTTTTATTATTATTTTATTATTATACATCATTTTTTCCCGTTTCAAACTGTGCAAACAAATGTGCAGATGTGCAAACGCCTGACAAACACAGGCACAATGTGCTAATTATTATTATTATTATTATCATTATTATTATTATTATTACAAAGGCAATGTGGAAGAGAAGCAGATGGCGTTTCCTCGTTGGACTGCAACCGAGATTCTCTGGAAAAGGTAGCTTGTCTCGCGTCTGTCTTGTGTCGCCTCGGTCAGCCTCCGTCATTATTATCATTATTATTGTAACGGAAACCGCCCGCGCCCTCTAGCGGCTGACGGGAGAGTGGATGACGATCTCTCCCACCAGGTGGTAAGGCTTGCGTGTCGCTCCAGGTGGGCGCAAGTCCGGCCTCCGTCGTCTTTCGAAGGGCTTAACAGTGTTCGTCGACCGCACGAAGACACGAAGACAACAGACGTTTTCAGACGATATATTGTCAATCACAACTCCACACGTAAGCAGCAGGCATGCACGTGATATACCGCGAACTATCGTTCCCCAGCAGCGGACGGTCATGTACCCAACGGCAGCTCCCACAGCAATGGCTGACAACGGGGGCGCCACACTGCGTCGAACACGGAAACTACACGGCAGCGGCAGCGACGTACAGCGGCGGCGGCAACGCCGAGCCCCAACGACCGATTCCCAGCGACGGACGACTCGGCGACTCGCTCAACGACTGACGAACTCGGGCACAACTCCGGAACTGAGCTGGACTTCTAATACGGACGGAGCTCCCGCAGACTTCCCGGTGACAACTGAGCTCATGGCTGCGGGCAGCGGTCCTATTTATACGTTTCCAAGGGGACAGGGGACTTGGCGCCAAAAGATCCGCGCATGCGCACTACAGGGGGTCCGACGTCAGAGGTCCGGACAGGTGCGAGGGGACCTGGCGGGCAAAGATCCGCGCATGCGCACTACAGGGGGGGACTTCGCGCCAAAAGATCCGCGCATGCGCACCACAGGGGGGACTTCGCGCCAAAAGATCCGCGCATGCGCACCACAGGGGGACCTACGTCAGAGGTCCGACAGGTGCGAGGAGGCAAGGGAAGAGGCAAGGGGGCTTCGCGCCAAAAGATCCGCGCATGCGCACTACAGGGGGGACTTTGCGCCAAAAGATCCGCGCATGCGCACTACAGGGGGGACTTCGCGCCAAAAGATTCGCCAGGTGCGAGGAGGCAAGGGAGGAGGGGAGGGGACCTCTAGGCACGAGCGAACGACGACGCGAATCGACCGCCCACGAAGCCAATCGACGGCGTAAACAAGACCGCGGAGGCGGCTCAGGCGAATTTCGCCACATCTTCCTCCCACCACGATTCGAAATGTCCCTATTTCGAGGGGTCAGGGCCCACACACCCTCCCGGAAACAAGGAACCCCCTAGACCGTCCGCATTATACAGTAACCGGCCAACGGGCCAATGGCAACAATTCTGCCTTCGAACGACTTGTAAGTCGTAACAACAGAAGCGGAACCAAACAAAAGAAAGGACCAACGTCCACGAAATGTCCATCGTTCATTATGCAAAGAGTCCATAAAAATGGGCCAACGAGCCACAACACTTTACGCTAAGTTTCATCGTAACGAGACACGGCCAACGGGCCAAACTGACGAAAAAGCACGAGTTATACACATTTCAACAGCGAGAAACGGCCAACGGGCCACACATAACAACGTATAATTAAACAACGCAACAACTTGAGCGTTCACAAATGTCCATAGTCCATTTCACACAAAAAAAGTCTCAGAGTTCAAGTCTCATCGTCCGATATGTCGATTATCTGGGGACTACGCTGTCCGGGCGGAAGGTCCGAATCAGAATCCGAGTTCGTGCCTGGCGATGGCACATAGTCCGGGTCGGCCGGATCATCTCCTTCCACGATCGACGATTCCTCCGAAGGGGCGTCTTCACTCCACATTGGATCCGTGAGGTCGATTTCAGGCCACAATTCCTCGTAATCAGGTTCCGGCGGCAGGATAGGGATGCGGCACGCCAATGCTACAGGACGCGGTGCAGGGGGACGTCCGAGTAGGAATAACTCCTCAGCTAAAGACAGCGGAAACGAGGGATATCTGTCTCGCACGCGGTCCATGAAACGGTCCAGTGGGATAAACCCGACGTTCATTCGAGCGACTGCGCACTTTTGATTCAGAGTGGGCTCACCACCTTTCGGTCGCGTCGATGTACTCCCATCAACGTCTGTTGCGTACGGAACTTCCTCTGGACTAGGCACACAATAGTAACCCCCGACAGCTTGGTCAGCTTCTCCCAAGTAGAGCGGAAGAGGCGGATCTTCGCACGATTCCAACTCCCCTTGGAGATCCATCGACTCCAACGGTATAATCGGCGTTTGTGCAGGTTCGCACAGTTCTTCCGGCAGCATGGCATTCAGAAGCGCTTCAGGAGTCGGTTCATCGGGCGGCATCAGGGCATCTTCCGTGTTCATCGTCTCTACCAATGCAGCACCAGTCGCTGAGGAAGGATCGACCCCCAACGCCGCGCTGGCTGAAGGCGATTGAGAGCGTCTCTTAAGGGCCAACCGGACTTGTTCCGCCACAAGCCCTTCCAGCTCATGGACGTTTTTCACATGACGCCGTAGCGATCGTGGCGCGTGTTCACCAAAATACTTCGCAGAACATAATTTACAGTGAACGACCTTCTCTCCTTCCATGGTTGAAGCGCGACTGACAGCAGCTGGGACGCCGACCGTATTGTCACCGGTCGTCAAGGCGACGCGAGCTCGACGCGTGCAGGCAGCTGGCGTTGAACGGACAAGTTCCTCAGGGCAGCTAACGACGTTGCCGGCGTCAGCAGCGGATAACGTCGTACACCTGACGTCAGACTCATCATACGAGCGAGTGGCGAACTCAGCAGCCACGTTAGGCGGGCGTCGGGCACAAGGGACTAAATCTTGCCCTAAACTTTCCGATGGCTGCACAAGGCCTATCTCAAAAGAGGGTGGACCCAAAATTTCGACCCTCGAACATCCATGCTGCTTTAACCGAGGCAATACTTTTACCCCATCGGCAACAATAACACGCCGGCACCAAATTGAGCCATTCCCTCTCACCAGGGGGACACGTTTGCGACCAATAAACAGAGCCCCGTTACCAAAACTCAAGCGACAACGCTGTTCCCTCAAGAAATCCATTCCTAACATCGGTTCGGAAATCTGGTCAGAGACTAAAAAGTTAGCATGGACCTCAAAACCATCCCAAAATCTAAGGGGTAACCGGACCTCGCCCAAAACATTAATATTCGAGCCATTAGCAGCCATCAACAAGCGTGTACAAGAACGGAGTTCTAACCCTTCCACTGCTGAAGACGGAACCAGGCTCACTTCGGATCCGGTGTCGATGAGAGACATCTGCAGTCGGTCGTTGATCCTTCCACGAACGTAAACGGCATTACTGCTGGCGCGGTCGGGCAGCTTCGGACGTGTCGTGTGGTTCACTACCACGGATGTCGATGGTGCAGGTGCGTCTCCTCCTGTCGTTTCCTCGTCACTCGGCCGGTTCCGGAAGCGGCGCGGCTGACGGCAATCTCGGCCCACGTGACCGGCTCTACCGCATCCATAACAGGTCACGGTTCTCCTCGTAGTCTCCGGCTGGCGATCTCCCAATCGGCGGTCCCCAGGCCGTTGATCTCGTCTCGATCCATCGTCGTCGATCGTAGACTGGTTCCGTAGCTCCCGGAACTGTTCGTCCATCTTCCGTTCCATTTCTCGCTGCCAACGACGCTGATCGTCACGCTGTGTCGTCAAGAAGCGGTCCAGGGTCGACTGGAGCTGGTCGGTCGGCTCGACTTCTTGCGTTCCACGGACACGGTTCGACGGTCTCCGATGATCGTCGTTCTCAGAGGCTCTCTGGTAGGCCTCTAAGCGTAGAGCGGTCCGATAAGCCTCATCCAGAGTCTTCGGCTCACGCTCCCTGACTTTCAACGAAAGCTCCCTGTCTCGCAAAGCTTCCAGGAACGAGTCTCTTGCAATAATCTGCGTCGTCTCGTTGGACGGGACAGGATAGGCCAATACAACGAGTCTGCGAATCTCGTGTAATAAGTCGCTCAAACTTTCTCCGGCCCCTTGACGTCGAAAATACAGCTGACTACGGAACGTCTCAGCTTGTCCGTCCGTCCCATATCTCTGTCGGAGACGCTCCACCAGTTGGGCGTAACTTACGTCAGCTTGCGCGCCGAAATCCCAAAGAAGTTGCGTCGCAGCCTTCTCTAGCGCGCAGCGTAGATGATCCACTTTGTCCGCGTCTGTCCATCGATTGTGACGAGCGCATACCTCGAATTGTACTAGAAAGGATTCCAGGGACCCAGTCCCGTCGAATCGACCCGGCTTCATTGGCGTCGGTCGGTTCCGCAGGAGACTTCCGAAGTTCTCCAACAACTCCTTCGACGAATCCGTTGTCTCCGTCTTCACACGGGGACTCGTCTCCACCAGCTCCTCACCATCGTCGGAAATGAGCTCGATCAGTCGGCCACGGCTCGGCTGCTTCTCCACCGTCGTTCTTCCCACAGCAGGCGGAGAGACATCAGCAGGCGTGCTGAACTCGAAAAGTCTCGGCTGCCGGAACGTTACCTCGTCGTCGTCCATCATCTTCGGTAGACTCGTCTATTCGTCGGCTGGAACAACTGCGTACCCCACTTCTGGTACCAGTGTAACGGAAACCGCCCGCGCCCTCTAGCGGCTGACGGGAGAGTGGATGACGATCTCTCCCACCAGGTGGTAAGGCTTGCGTGTCGCTCCAGGTGGGCGCAAGTCCGGCCTCCGTCGTCTTTCGAAGGGCTTAACAGTGTTCGTCGACCGCACGAAGACACGAAGACAACAGACGTTTTCAGACGATATATTGTCAATCACAACTCCACACGTAAGCAGCAGGCATGCACGTGATATACCGCGAACTATCGTTCCCCAGCAGCGGACGGTCATGTACCCAACGGCAGCTCCCACAGCAATGGCTGACAACGGGGGCGCCACACTGCGTCGAACACGGAAACTACACGGCAGCGGCAGCGACGTACAGCGGCGGCGGCAACGCCGAGCCCCAACGACCGATTCCCAGCGACGGACGACTCGGCGACTCGCTCAACGACTGACGAACTCGGGCACAACTCCGGAACTGAGCTGGACTTCTAATACGGACGGAGCTCCCGCAGACTTCCCGGTGACAACTGAGCTCATGGCTGCGGGCAGCGGTCCTATTTATACGTGTCCAAGGGGACAGGGGACTTGGCGCCAAAAGATCCGCGCATGCGCACTACAGGGGGTCCGACGTCAGAGGTCCGGACAGGTGCGAGGGGACCTGGCGGGCAAAGATCCGCGCATGCGCACTACAGGGGGGACTTCGCGCCAAAAGATCCGCGCATGCGCACCACAGGGGGGACTTCGCGCCAAAAGATCCGCGCATGCGCACCACAGGGGGACCTACGTCAGAGGTCCGACAGGTGCGAGGAGGCAAGGGAAGAGGCAAGGGGGCTTCGCGCCAAAAGATCCGCGCATGCGCACTACAGGGGGGACTTCGCGCCAAAAGATCCGCGCATGCGCACTACAGGGGGGACTTCGCGCCAAAAGATTCGCCAGGTGCGAGGAGGCAAGGGAGGAGGGGAGGGGACCTCTAGGCACGAGCGAACGACGACGCGAATCGACCGCCCACGAAGCCAATCGACGGCGTAAACAAGACCGCGGAGGCGGCTCAGGCGAATTTCGCCACATTATTATTATTATTATTATTATTATTATTATTATTATTATTATTATTATTATTATTCGTTTATTGGTTCTCAAGCAGATGGATAGTCTACATCGTTTTTTGGTATACATGAAACATAAAAATTTTAAGAGATTAGGTCTACATGTACTAAAGTCTGACAATGTGTGGACTCGAGGAGAG
>CATKHU010000131.1:0-12500 GCA_949752735.1 Lumbricus terrestris
GGTTAGGGTTAGGGTTAGGGTTAGGTTAGGGTATAAATAAATGCGTACACACAGTACATAAGCACTGGCTCAGGGTGGTTTATTCGTGGGGATAGGAGATGGGCCCCGGCGGGCGTAGGAGCGTTGTAGAGCGGTCCAGAGGTGACGTAGGGTTGGGCGACTGGTACCCTGCCGTTGTCGAAAGGTAAGTATGGAACTAATCCTCCGAGTCCTTAAAATCCTTGAAAAAACGTAGCATATGTAGGATGTGGGGTATTTCGGTTGGATCGAAGTGACGTTTGTCTTCAGGCATTTTGGCGGCGCATCCTAGTCCTACGTAATTCCCACGGAATACTCGTTTGAGTTGTGAGTTGAGGAGCTGTAAGTTTTCAGCTTCTTTTGGCGTAAGGTCCTCGGCGGTGCAGAGACCCAGACAACCGATCTTGGCACCCACATTGACTCTTTCTCGAATGGACAGCATGGCGCTATCGGTGTGGGGTTGTTATGATCGCGTTTGCAGGTGCTTGACTCCGAACAAGATGACATCTTGATGTAAGTTTTCAGGAAGATCGAGGGGAACGCTTCAAAGAGAGTAACACTGCTGCAGTTCTTACAATAATTATGTGCTAGCAAATGCATTCTTTCATTTCTACATTATTTCTATGGGGGGAGCGGTTTTAACTTCGTCTCTCTAACCTATTAGCGCCTTTTTGTTCAAAATGATCTCAAAGTGTAAGAACGTTGTGCACTTTATGAGTTTGGCCAATACTCGACACAAATTCTGCCAAATTATTGCTTTTCATGCTTTAGGAGCAAGTTTTTGAAGCGTCTCATTAATATGTAAAATCAAGTTATAGGCCTATCGCTCAAGACTGTTGCTATAGTCGAGATAAGAGCGCACAAATAATTTGTACTCGTAATCATTTAAAATTTATAAGCAAAATATCGACCAAAATAGCATGTCTGAATGCATTTTATAGGCCTATGCAAAATTGTTTGCATTTTGAAATCCGTTGCTTACAGGCAACACGTCATGATGCTGCTGCTTATGTCTCGGTTCAACAGCCTCTAGCAATTGCAACTAACACTGCTACAGAAAGCTTATAAAACAGAAAGTTGAATGAAGCTGTTTCAAGTGCTCAAGTGCTAGCAACCAGTTTTGAGAAACTGCATTGATGGCCTAACCGTTCTTACGTGAACCGATTTTCTCAGACTTTAATTCGCGCATTGCATTTGAGTTACGATAATAATTTTATGCACAGCTGTGTTTTCAGATTCATACTAACTGCTCTTTCGTCACGGTTGTCTTGAGCAGGTCAACCAAAGGACGTAAATAATCTTCACTTTTTATAACATTTGAACCATATATTATTTGTCATTTGCTGTTACAGTTTCCGATTGGTTGGTTAAGAAGTAGTTGTACATGCAGTACACAACATGGTTGTTGAAATGAACCATCCACTCCAAGTTGGGATCCATTGCCCCAACCCTCATTATGTAATATGTGTGACTGAGCAAAGTAACCAAGCGGCACTTTTCAGTTAACATTCTCTGCAGCGAAAGCGGATTAGTTTTATTTTGAGAGTCGTAGAAATCGAAGACGTACAAAATCCGACTTGTATTATTGTATTCAACGAACAGACCATGTAGCCGTATCCAATCGGTCGTCCATTCACCAAAAGCCGATGGACTGAATTCCTATCATAGTACTTTGCATACCAGTTCCTGAATTTCTAGTTAAGTCTCACAAGAATTTGATACTCGGTGGAATTATTACACAATGTCATTTCTTAGGGATAGGGTTATGGTTATGGCTGATAAATTAAATAACGAATGATTATTTTATTGTTTTTCTTATTTATTTCAGGTAAACTGAGATAGATGAACTTATTAAATGAAATGTTCTACCAATTGAGAAGTCTATGCACCAAGCACGACTGTCCGAAAGTATTTGTACTGAAAGTATAGGACGAGGAATAATGATAATGATGATAATAATAATAATAATAATAATAATAATAATAATAATAATAATAATAATAATAATAATAATAATTAACAATAATAAAGAATTTTAAAATGATATAATTTTAAAATATTAATAATTATTAGTGATTAATAATAGTAATAGTAATAGTGATGGTGGTGGCCAAGTGGCGTGAGAGGTTGCTGCTGTGCGGCCGAACGCCGGAGAGCAAGAGAGACAGAGACAGAGAAAGAGGGACAGAGCGGCTGAAGGAGGGATGTACGCTAAGAGTGAGATAAACTTTGGTAGGAGTGCGTCGTGTGTAGAGGTAGACCTGACCAACCTTACCTGTACGTTCACGAATAATAATTAGATGAACATTCAAAATTAGCTTACAAGAGCAGTCGCTACCACTAACAGGTTTGACATGTAAGCGAATTAATTTTTGCGAGTCGATATTATTATCGAGTGCGGATTAGCAATGATCTTCTTCCTCGCCGTCTCATCTTCCATCGCCTGTGAATTGACGGTCAGTGTACTCAACATTCGTTATGATCATTTTATTGGCTTTGATTCAGTCATTCATTCGTTCAAGAATTTATATAGCGCTTCTTCCAGGGAACTACTCAGAAGTGCTCAATGGGTGATGATGGAGCAGAAAATATTATGTCCAACTAAATTTTCTAACATGACATGGATTTGACAAAGCAGCCATCGAGGCTTAACCTTAATACTACTACACTATCGACCACCATAAATTATGTTAGAATAGTTAACCCTAATTATAACTCACGGTAACCTAACCCCGTGACTAACTCACGGTTACTCACTATGTCCTATTCTACCTAACCACAGCCTAACTTATTCGAGGTGAAGCTTACCTAACTTACCTTACCTGGTACCTTAAAATTCAATTGTTCCCACATAGGTGCAACCCTGTCGCAAAATACCCTCTGAAACACCAAAAATTAATTGGTTTCCGGCTCGCGGACTGCTGTCGGACAGCGTCGTTAATTCTATGTCGCTGGTCCTTCAACCTGCACTGGCCTCCCGGTTACATTACGCTCAATTTTCAGAGGTCACCTGACTCACTCCACTTTGTTTCTTAAGAACCTCAAAACTGTTTTATTTAGCCGTGAATGGGACGAGAGCGTTTCTGATTAGCCTACCTAAAGAAGCGCTATATAAAATTTCTGAAATAAATTAATAAATAAATAATCATAGCGTGACAAATTTCAGATAAAGTAATCGCTAGATGGAGAATTATTTATACAATCCGGCTTCCAGTTTGACTCGACGACATAATTCACACAATACTCTCGAAGCAATCGCATCTCTGCTGCATAAATCACAAAAGTCTAATTAAAGTATAGGGTGGTCGAGAAACTGGTCAGGAAATAATTTTATAGAAGAAACAAGTGAAATTTGTAACAGTGGAATAAATTTTGTGAAGTTTTAAAGGCAACATTGATGAATTTTTCGAAAGATGCGTTTCTGTTTATGGCTGACATAGCCATTAGCGTCCCAAATCATATAACTCATTGTAGTTTTCAATGTATGGATACATTTGGACAGCGGTAAGCTAAGACAGCCTAGCTTTTATATCATTTTTTAGCATTTAAATGGAATTTTGACGTCCGCATTCGGTCTCAGCTCCCTGCTGACAACAAAGTTTTAATAGGCAACCATTTAAGAATGAGTTTAGCAAATTCTTGGGTAAAAAAACTTTACGTTGAAGCTCTAAACCGACAATTTATGCGCCCGAACGATCAACTAACATAGCCTCGTCTCTAATATAAAACAGAAACCCTAAATACAATCCCAAAACCTAATCATAGCACTATCTCTAACCCTAAACCTAACCCAAACCCTATAACCCTAACCATAACCAAACCCTAACCCTAAGCCTAACCCTAAGCCTAACCCTAAGCCTAACCCTAACCCTAACCCTAACCCTAAGCCTAACCCTAAGCCTAACCCTAACCCTAACCCTAACCCTTAACCCTAACCCTAACCCTAATAGATTTTAGCATGTTTAAAAAAAGTGGCCAGAAATTGGTCACTTTACCCTACGACCTGTTTAGGTTGAAGAACATGGCCAAACCGCCGTGGCGGAGTTGCCTACTTTAAGGTCAATGATGTTATGCACACGGTTGAGTTGTGAAGAACTCGCTTCGTATCGAAATCGACTATTCTCGACGGCGGCCAGGGTATAAATGCTGAGAGCTGCGCTTATGCGGGAGTTAATATATTAAGTGTAATTACTCTATGTATTGGCTGTGTAGCATTCGGGTTAAGGTTAGGGTCAGTATTAGGGTTTGTTTAGGCTATATAGCTTTTATAAAGTCCTCTCCATTCCCCACAGAGCATCACCAGGCTCGTTAGGGTTAGGGTTAGGGTTAGGGTTAGGGTTAGGGTTAGGGTTAGGGTTAGGGTTAGGTGTTTAGGATTAGGGCTTAGGGTTAGAGTTAGGGTTAGAGTTAGAGTTAGGGTTAGAGTTAGGGTTAGGGTTAGGTGTTAGGATTAGGGTTTAGGGTTAGAGTCAGAGTTAGGGTTAGTTAGGGTTAGGGTTAGAGTTAGTGTTAGGGTTAGGAATAGGGTTGGGTTAGGGTTAGGGTTAGGGTTAGGGTTAGGGTTAGGGTTAGGGTTAGGGTTAGGGTTAGGGTTAGGGTTAGGGTTAGGGTTAGGGTTAGGGTTAGGGTTAGGGTTAGGGTTAGGGTTAGGGTTAGGGTTAGGGTTAGGGTTAGGGTTAGGGTTAGGGTTAGGGTTAGGGTTAGGGTTAGGGTTAGGGTTAGGGTTAGGGTTAGGGTTAGGGTTAGGGTTAGGGTTAGGTTAGGGTATAAATAAATGCGTACACACAGTACATAAGCACTGGCTCAGGGTGGTTTATTCGTGGGGATAGGAGATGGGCCCCGGCGGGCGTAGGAGCGTTGTAGAGCGGTCCAGAGGTGACGTAGGGTTGGGCGACTGGTACCCTGCCGTTGTCGAAAGGTAAGTATGGAACTAATCCTCCGAGTCCTTAAAATCCTTGAAAAAACGTAGCATATGTAGGATGTGGGGTATTTCGGTTGGATCGAAGTGACGTTTGTCTTCAGGCATTTTGGCGGCGCATCCTAGTCCTACGTAATTCCCACGGAATACTCGTTTGAGTTGTGAGTTGAGGAGCTGTAAGTTTTCAGCTTCTTTTGGCGTAAGGTCCTCGGCGGTGCAGAGACCCAGACAACCGATCTTGGCACCCACATTGACTCTTTCTCGAATGGACAGCATGGCGCTATCGGTGTGGGGTTGTTATGATCGCGTTTGCAGGTGCTTGACTCCGAACAAGATGACATCTTGATGTAAGTTTTCAGGAAGATCGAGGGGAACGCTTCAAAGAGAGTAACACTGCTGCAGTTCTTACAATAATTATGTGCTAGCAAATGCATTCTTTCATTTCTACATTATTTCTATGGGGGGAGCGGTTTTAACTTCGTCTCTCTAACCTATTAGCGCCTTTTTGTTCAAAATGATCTCAAAGTGTAAGAACGTTGTGCACTTTATGAGTTTGGCCAATACTCGACACAAATTCTGCCAAATTATTGCTTTTCATGCTTTAGGAGCAAGTTTTTGAAGCGTCTCATTAATATGTAAAATCAAGTTATAGGCCTATCGCTCAAGACTGTTGCTATAGTCGAGATAAGAGCGCACAAATAATTTGTACTCGTAATCATTTAAAATTTATAAGCAAAATATCGACCAAAATAGCATGTCTGAATGCATTTTATAGGCCTATGCAAAATTGTTTGCATTTTGAAATCCGTTGCTTACAGGCAACACGTCATGATGCTGCTGCTTATGTCTCGGTTCAACAGCCTCTAGCAATTGCAACTAACACTGCTACAGAAAGCTTATAAAACAGAAAGTTGAATGAAGCTGTTTCAAGTGCTCAAGTGCTAGCAACCAGTTTTGAGAAACTGCATTGATGGCCTAACCGTTCTTACGTGAACCGATTTTCTCAGACTTTAATTCGCGCATTGCATTTGAGTTACGATAATAATTTTATGCACAGCTGTGTTTTCAGATTCATACTAACTGCTCTTTCGTCACGGTTGTCTTGAGCAGGTCAACCAAAGGACGTAAATAATCTTCACTTTTTATAACATTTGAACCATATATTATTTGTCATTTGCTGTTACAGTTTCCGTTAGGGTTAGGGTTAGGGTTAGGGTTAGGGTTAGGGTTAGGGTTAGGGTTAGGGTTAGGGTTAGGGTTAGGGTTAGGGTTAGGGTTAGGGTTAGGGTTAGGGTTAGGGTTAGGGTTAGGGTTAGGGTTAGGGTTAGGGTTAGGGTTAGGGTTAGGGTTAGGGTTAGGGTTAGGGTTAGGGTTAGGGTTAGGGTTAGGGTTAGGGTTAGGGTTAGGGTTAGGGTTAGGGTTAGGGTTAGGGTTAGGGTTAGGGTTAGGGTTAGGGTTAGGGTTAGGGTTAGGGTTAGGGTTAGGGTTAGGGTTAGGGTTAGGGTTAGGGTTAGGGTTAGGGTTAGGGTTAGGGTTAGGGTTAGGGTTAGGGTTTGGGTTAGGGTTAGGGTTAGGGTTAGGGTTAGGGTTAGGGTTAGGGTTAGGGTTTGGGTTAGGGTTAGGGTTAGGGTTAGGGTTAGGGTTAGGGTTAGGGTTAGGGTTAGGGTTAGGGTTAGGGTTAGGGTTAGGGTTAGGGTTAGGGTTAGGGTTAGGGTTAGGGTTAGGGTTAGGGTTAGGGTTAGGGTTAGGGTTAGGGTTAGGGTTAGGGTTAGGGTTAGGGTTAGGGTTAGGGTTAGGGTTAGGGTTAGGGTTAGGGTTAGGGTTAGGGTTAGGGTTAGGGTTAGGGTTAGGGTTAGGGTTAGGGTTAGGGTTAGGGTTAGGGTTAGGGTTAGGGTTAGGGTTAGGGTTAGGGTTAGGGTTAGGGTTAGGGTTAGGGTTAGGGTTAGGGTTAGGGTTAGGGTTAGGGTTAGGGTTAGGGTTAGGGTTAGGGTTAGGGTTAGGGTTAGGGTTAGGGTTAGGGTTAGGGTTAGGGTTAGGGTTAGGGTTAGGGTTAGGGGTTAGGGTTAGGGTTAGGGTTAGGGTTAGGGTTAGGGTTAGGGTTAGGGTTAGGGTTAGGGTTAGGGTTAGGGTTAGGGTTAGGGTTAGGGTTAGGGTTAGGGTTAGGGTTAGGGTTAGGGTTAGGGTTAGGGTTAGGGTTAGGTTAGGGTTACAGAAGAAATGAGCACTGGCTCAGTCCGCTTCCGCCCCCATCCGGCTATTTCCTGTTGTTGAGATTGATTCCATGTGGTTCCAGAGTGAAAAGTTGATGTTGCCAGTATGTTTCCTTCTGTAGTATCTTGGTTCTAAGCTTCTTGACGTCACCACTACAAAGAGAAAACTCAGCAGCAGTAACCGTGTCTATTGGAGTTATTGTTATGCTAGCTATTGAATGGTCCGGTAATGTAAAGTGGTTGGCTATTGGGGTGTTCTTAAGGGTTACTATGTTAGATCTATGATCCGTCAGTCTGTCGCAGAGTCGTCTCAATGTTTCACCAACGTATTGTTTATTGCATATATTACATGTTATTAGATATATTACATTACAGCTTTTACAGTCAAACCTATTATTGATTTTATAGTGCCTACGTGTGTATGTACTGCAGAAGGTATCGGTTACATTAATGTGTTTACAGGTTTTACATCGGGGCCCCATACATCTAAAAGATCCTCTCTGTTCACGTGGGCCAATCGGTATATTATTCTTACGTGGAGCTAGCAGTTCCCCTAAGTTTTTATTTCTAGAAAAAGCAGATATTATTCTATAGCCGTTAAATAGGAAAGAGTCCTGGAGTAGTTTTTTCCATTCATAAACCAATTTAGTCCCCAGAGAGCTGTAAGGAATGACAATAGGTAGAATTTTTGTTTTATTGTGTGTGCTGTTGTTGGATCTAGGCCTGTAATCCGACCATATGTCCAATTTAATTTTTCTCAATTTTCTTATGTTATAACCGCGTATTTTAAGACTGTTGAAAAGAATTAGGCAGGCCTGATCATAATCGCTTTTGAAAGAAGAAATTCTTTTAAATCTTAAAACCTGTGATTTTACTATGCCCATGAATGTGTGCGGAGGATGGAAGGACGAGTGATGTAGCAGCTGATGTGTGTCAGTGTCCTTAAAATAGACCTTAGTTTGTAGTGTTGTTATGCCATTCTGCGTATGCTTGAATACTGTAGTGTCCAAAAAGTTTACGGCCGTATCACTGTAATTTAGCGTAACTTTTATATCAGGTATTATAGAATTGAGAAATTGCTCGAATTGTTTAAGTTCGTCTACTGTACCAGGCCAAAGAAAGAACACATCATCAAGAAATCTGAAGAAGTCTTCTGGCTTTATGTGGAAGCCAGTGCATGCCTTATTATCAAATTCCAGAAGATAAATGTTAGCCAAATTGGGAGCAAAGGTCTTTCCCATAGCAGTTCCGAAAATCTGGAGAAAGAATTTATTGCAGAAAGAAAAGTCATTATTCTTAAGAGCTATTTCAAGTAGTTCTAGTAATTCCTTATCAGGCCTACGTGGGTCAGGATGTTTAAGAAACATGTCCTTAACTGCTGCGATCGTGCGGTCGATATTCATATTAGTGTAGAGGGCGGTGATGTCACCAGTGACCAGAATGTATTTATTGTCTATTTTTATATTCCTAATTCTATTGATGAAGTCATATGTGTCTTTAATGTATGATGTATGTTTGTTGGCAAGAGGTTTCAAAAAGCTATCAATATACTCACTTACTCTGCGGGATTCTGTGCCGCAGTCTCCCACAATCGGTCTACCCTCCGGCATGTTAGGTAAAGTCCATTTATTAGTAGGTTTATGTATTTTAGGTAAGAGATAGAAGTGTCTCAATTTATCTGTTTCCCTAGCGTTAAGGTACCCGTATTGCCTTTTAGTGATGTAACCCTGTATGTAAAGGTCTTCTAGGATGCAATTAATTACAGGTATATTATGTTTTTGCATAGGCTCCTCTATAGGTTTGTAATATTTAGTGTTATCTAATTGTCTATGGGCCTCCGTAAGATATGCCGCCTTATCTAGTACACAAACCATTCCTCCCTTATCAGCTGATTTTATGATTATGTTATCATTTGCCCGTAATTTTCGAATGGCTTGTCTCTGTTGCCCTGTTATGTTAGGTTCAGTTTTAATTAGATAATTATTGTCTTTTATTGGATATCCGTTTAAAATAGTCTCCGTAGTTTCTTGAAGTTTGGATATAAGTTCTTTAGTATCATCTCCTAAATCTTTATACCTAGGCTCCCACACACTAGGTTGCATGAAGCTTATAGCATTACTACTTATCGCTTGGGGAGCCTGGTCGTCGTCGTCGCCAAAGTAATCCCTATGTTTTATCAGTCTAATTATTCTATGCAAAGATTTTTCAATATGCAAATAATTAACCTTATTTATATTTGGTACAAAGGACAGACCTAGATCCAACAGGTCGGTTTCGTCTGTGGTGAGTGCTTGTTTTGATAGATTCATTGTATATCTAGAGGATGTGTTTTTAGTGTTGTCTTTGTTTAGATTGTGTTGAGTTGGTTTTTTGATGTAGCGCTGCAGTATTGTAGTATTCTGCTCAGTATGTTCGTCTGTGTGTCACGTGTGTAGTGTATCATGTCTCTATCTGTGTGTATCTCATGCGAAGTTAGTGGTTTGATGTATTTGTTGAATATGCCTGTCTGTAATCTGTTGTTGATTTCTGTAAGGCTGAACTTATCAGAGTCAGGAAGTTGAGGATTGATAGAGACGCCCACAGCGGTGACCACCCGTGCCTTGGGTCGACATGCCTCAAAGAAGATGGTGATGGCAGGATAAGTGCGAGTCTGAAAGATTTCATCCCTATGATTGATGCCCATGGCGATGATCAGGTTGTCCAGTCCTCCGTCCGGAAGACTGTGGATTACGCGTAGTGCGTTGGAGAAGTTGGCCCCAGATAAGCACAAAAGTTGAAAGTTAGAAGGGATGTCCGGTTCAGTAAGATACTTGAAGTTGGAGTCAGAAAGGATCAAGGTTAGGGTTAGGGTTAGGGTTAGGGTTAGGGTTAGGGTTAGGGTTAGGGTTAGGGTTAGGGTTAGGGTTAGGGTTAGGGTTAGGGTTAGGGTTAGGGTTAGGGTTAGGGTTAGGGTTAGGGTTAGGGTTAGGGTTAGGGTTAGGGTTAGGGTTAGGGTTAGGGTTAGGGTTAGGGTTAGGGTTAGGGTTAGGTTAGGGTTACAGAAGAAATGAGCACTGGCTCAGTCCGCTAGGGTTAGGGTTAGGGTTAGGGTTAGGGTTAGGGTTAGGGTTAGGGTTAGGGTTAGGGTTAGGGTTAGGGTTAGGGTTAGGGTTAGGGTTAGGGTTAGGGTTAGGGTTAGGGTTAGGGTTAGGGTTAGGGTTAGGGTTAGGGTTAGGGTTAGGGTTAGGGTTAGGGTTAGGGTTAGGGTTAGGGTTAGGGTTAGGGTTAGGGTTAGGGTTAGGGTTAGGGTTAGGGTTAGGGTTAGGGTTAGGGTTAGGGTTAGGGTTAGGGTTAGGGTTAGGGTTAGGGTTAGGGTTAGGGTTAGGGTTAGGGTTAGGGTTAGGGTTAGGGTTAGGGTTAGGGTTAGGGTTAGGGTTAGGGTTAGGGTTAGGGTTAGGGTTAGGGTTAGGGTTAGGGTTAGGGTTAGGGTTAGGGTTAGGGTTAGGGTTAGGGTTAGGGTTAGGGTTAGGGTTAGGGTTAGGGTTAGGGTTAGGGTTAGGGTTAGGGTTAGGGTTAGGGTTAGGGTTAGGGTTAGGGTTAGGGTTAGGGTTAGGGTTAGGGTTAGGGTTAGGGTTAGGGTTAGGGTTAGGGTTAGGGTTAGGGTTAGGGTTAGGGTTAGGGTTAGGGTTAGGGTTAGGGTTAGGGTTAGGGTTAGGGTTAGGGTTAGGGTTAGGGTTAGGGTTAGGGTTAGGGTTAGGGTTAGGGTTAGGGTTAGGGTTAGGGTTAGGGTTAGGGTTAGGGTTAGGGTTAGGGTTAGGGTTAGGGTTAGGGTTAGGGTTAGGGTTAGGGTTAGGGTTAGGGTTAGGGTTAGGGTTAGGGTTAGGGTTAGGGTTAGGGTTAGGGTTAGGGTTAGGGTTAGGGTTAGGGTTAGGGTTAGGGTTAGGGTTAGGGTTAGGGTTAGGGTTAGGGTTAGGGTTAGGGTTAGGGTTAGGGTTAGGGTTAGGGTTAGGGTTAGGGTTAGGGTTAGGGTTAGGGTTAGGGTTAGGGTTAGGGTTAGGGTTAGGGTTAGGGTTAGGGTTAGGGTTAGGGTTAGGGTTAGGGTTAGGGTTAGGGTTAGGGTTAGGGTTAGGGTTAGGGTTAGGGTTAGGGTTAGGGTTAGGGTTAGGGTTAGGGTTAGGGTTAGGGTTAGGGTTAGGGTTAGGGTTAGGGTTAGGGTTAGGGTTAGGGTTAGGGTTAGGGTTAGGGTTAGGGTTAGGGTTAGGGTTAGGGTTAGGGTTAGGGTTAGGGTTAGGGTTAGGGTTAGGGTTAGGGTTAGGGTTAGGGTTAGGGTTAGGGTTAGGGTTAGGGTTAGGGTTAGGGTTAGGGTTAGGGTTAGGGTTAGGGTTAGGGTTAGGGTTAGGGTTAGGGTTAGGGTTAGGGTTAGGGTTAGGGTTAGGGTTAGGGTTAGGGTTAGGGTTAGGGTTAGGGTTAGGGTTAGGGTTAGGGTTAGGGTTAGGGTTAGGGTTAGGGTTAGGGTTAGGGTTAGGGTTAGGGTTAGGGTTAGGGTTAGGGTTAGGGTTAGGGTTAGGGTTAGGGTTAGGGTTAGGGTTAGGGTTAGGGTTAGGGTTAGGGTTAGGGTTAGGGTTAGGGTTAGGGTTAGGGTTAGGGTTAGGGTTAGGGTTAGGGTTAGGGTTAGGGTTAGGGTTAGGGTTAGGGTTAGGGTTAGGGTTAGGGTTAGGGTTAGGGTTAGGGTTAGGGTTAGGGTTAGGGTTAGGGTTAGGGTTAGGGTTAGGGTTAGGGTTAGGGTTAGGGTTAGGGTTAGGGTTAGGGTTAGGGTTAGGGTTAGGGTTAGGGTTAGGGTTAGGGTTAGGGTTAGGGTTAGGGTTAGGGTTAGGGTTAGGGTTAGGGTTAGGGTTAGGGTTAGGGTTAGGGTTAGGGTTAGGGTTAGGGTTAGGGTTAGGGTTAGGGTTAGGGTTAGGGTTAGGGTTAGGGTTAGGGTTAGGGTTAGGGTTAGGGTTAGGGTTAGGGTTAGGGTTAGGGTTAGGGTTAGGGTTAGGGTTAGGGTTAGGGTTAGGGTTAGGGTTAGGGTTAGGGTTAGGGTTAGGGTTAGGGTTAGGGTTAGGGTTAGGGTTAGGGTTAGGGTTAGGGTTAGGGTTAGGGTTAGGGTTAGGGTTAGGGTTAGGGTTAGGGTTAGGGTTAGGGTTAGGGTTAGGGTTAGGGTTAGGGTTAGGGTTAGGGTTAGGGTTAGGGTTAGGGTTAGGGTTAGGGTTAGGGTTAGGGTTAGGGTTAGGGTTAGGGTTAGGGTTAGGGTTAGGGTTAGGGTTAGGGTTAGGGTTAGGGTTAGGGTTAGGGTTAGGGTTAGGGTTAGGGTTAGGGTTAGGGTTAGGGTTAGGGTT
>CATKHU010000131.1:17500-21291 GCA_949752735.1 Lumbricus terrestris
TTAGGGTTAGGGTTAGGGTTAGGGTTAGGGTTAGGGTTAGGGTTAGGGTTAGGGTTAGGGTTAGGGTTAGGGTTAGGGTTAGGGTTAGGGTTAGGGTTAGGGTTAGGGTTAGGGTTAGGGTTAGGGTTAGGGTTAGGGTTAGGGTTAGGGTTAGGGTTAGGGTTAGGGTTAGGGTTAGGGTTAGGGTTAGGGTTAGGGTTAGGGTTAGGTTAGGGTTAGGGTTAGGGTTAGGGTTAGGGTTAGGGTTAGGTTAGGGTTAGGGTTAGGGTTAGGGTTAGGGTTAGGGTTAGGGTTAGGGTTAGGGTTAGGGTTAGGGTTAGGGTTAGGGTTAGGGTTAGGGTTAGGGTTAGGGTTAGGGTTAGGGTTAGGGTAGTTAGGGTTAGGGTTAGGGTTAGGGTTAGGGTTAGGGTTAGGGTTAGGGTTAGGGTTAGGGTATAGGGTTAGGGTTAGGGTTAGGGTTAGGGTTAGGGTTAGGGTTAGGGTTAGGGTTAGGGTTAGGGTTAGGGTTAGGGTTAGGGTTAGGGTTAGGGTTAGGGTTAGGGTTAGGGTTAGGGTTAGGGTTAGGGTTAGGGTTAGGGTTAGGGGTTAGGGTTAGGGTTAGGGTTAGGGTTAGGGTTAGGGTTAGGGTTAGGGTTAGGGTTAGGGTTAGGGTTAGGGTTAGGGTTAGGGTTAGGGTTAGGGTTAGGGTTAGGGTTAGGGTTAGGGTTAGGGTTAGGGTTAGGGTTAGGGTTAGGGTTAGGGTTAGGGTTAGGGTTAGGGTTAGGGTTAGGGTTAGGGTTAGGGTTAGGGTTAGGGTTAGGGTTAGGGTTAGGGTTAGGGTTAGGGTTAGGGTTAGGGTTTAGGGTTAGGGTTAGGGTTAGGGTTAGGGTTAGGGTTAGGGTTAGGGTTAGGGTTAGGGTTAGGGTTAGGGTTAGGGTTAGGGTTAGGGTTAGGGTTAGGGTTAGGGTTAGGGTTAGGGTTAGGGTTAGGGTTAGGGTTAGGGTTAGGGTTAGGGTTAGGGTTAGGTTAGGGTTAGGGTTAGGGTTAGGGTTAGGGTTAGGGTTAGGGTTAGGGTTAGGGTTAGGGTTAGGGTTAGGGTTAGGGTTAGGGTTAGGGTTAGGGTTAGGGTTAGGGTTAGGGTTAGGGTTAGGGTTAGGGTTAGGGTTAGGGTTAGGGTTAGGGTTAGGGTTAGGGTTAGGGTTAGGGGTTAGGGTTAGGGTTAGGGTTAGGGTTAGGGTTAGGGTTAGGGTTAGGGTTAGGGTTAGGGTTAGGGTTAGGGTTAGGGTTAGGGTTTAGGGTTAGGGTTAGGGTTAGGGTTAGGGTTAGGGTTAGGGTTAGGGTTAGGGTTAGGGTTAGGGTTAGGGTTAGGGTTAGGGTTAGGGTTAGGGTTAGGGTTAGGGTTAGGGTTAGGGTTAGGGTTAGGGTTTAGGGTTAGGGTTAGGGTTAGGGTTAGGGTTAGGGTTAGGGTTAGGGTTAGGGTTAGGGTTAGGGTTAGGGTTAGGGTTAGGTTAGGGTTAGGGTTAGGGTTAGGGTTAGGGTTAGGGTTAGGGTTAGGGTTAGGGTTAGGGTTAGGGTTAGGGTTAGGGTTAGGGTTAGGGTTAGGGTTAGGGTTAGGGTTAGGGTTAGGGTTAGGGTTAGGGTTAGGGTTAGGGTTAGGGTTAGGGTTAGGGTTAGGGTTAGGGTTAGGGTTAGGGTTAGGGTTAGGGTTTAGGGTTAGGGTTAGGGTTAGGGTTAGGGTTAGGGTTAGGGTTAGGGTTAGGGTTAGGGGTTAGGGTTAGGGTTAGGGTTAGGGTTAGGGTTAGGGTTAGGGTTAGGGTTAGGGTTAGGGTTAGGGTTAGGGTTAGGGTTAGGGTTAGGGTTAGGGTTAGGGTTAGGGTTAGGGTTAGGGTTAGGGTTAGGGTTAGGGTTAGGGTTAGGGTTAGGGTTAGGGTTAGGGTTAGGGTTAGGGTTAGGGTTAGGGTTAGGGTTAGGGTTAGGGTTAGGGTTAGGGTTAGGGTTAGGGTTAGGGTTAGGGTTAGGGTTAGGGTTAGGGTTAGGGTTAGGGTTAGGGTTAGGGTTAGGGTTAGGGTTAGGGTTAGGGTTAGGGTTAGGGTTAGGGTTAGGGTTAGGGTTAGGGTTAGGGTTAGGGTTAGGGTTAGGGTTAGGGTTAGGGTTAGGGTTAGGGTTAGGGTTAGGGTTAGGGTTAGGGTTAGGGTTAGGGTTAGGGTTAGGGTTAGGGTTAGGGTTAGGGTTAGGGTTAGGGTTAGGGTTAGGGTTAGGGTTAGGGTTAGGGTTAGGGTTAGGGTTAGGGTTAGGGGTTAGGGTTAGGGTTAGGGTTAGGGTTAGGGTTAGGGTTAGGGTTAGGGTTAGGGTTAGGGTTAGGGTTAGGGTTAGGGTTAGGGTTAGGGTTAGGGTTAGGGTTAGGGTTAGGGTTAGGTTAGGGTTAGGGTTAGGGTTAGGGTTAGGGTTAGGGTTAGGGTTAGGGTTAGGGTTAGGGTTAGGGTTAGGGTTAGGGTTAGGGTTAGGGTTAGGGTTAGGGTTAGGGTTAGGGTTAGGGTTAGGGTTAGGGTTAGGGTTAGGGTTAGGGTTAGGGTTAGGGTTAGGGTTAGGGTTAGGGTTAGGGTTAGGGTTAGGGTTAGGGTTAGGGTTAGGGTTAGGGTTAGGGTTAGGGTTAGGGTTAGGGTTAGGGTTAGGGTTAGGGTTAGGGTTAGGGTTAGGGTTAGGGTTAGGGTTAGGGTTAGGGTTAGGGTTAGGGTTAGGGTTAGGGTTAGGGTTAGGGTTAGGGTTAGGGTTAGGGTTAGGGTTAGGGTTAGGGTTAGGGTTAGGGTTAGGGTTAGGGTTAGGGTTAGGGTTAGGGTTAGGGTTAGGGTTAGGGTTAGGGTTAGGGTTAGGGTTAGGGTTAGGGTTAGGGTTAGGGTTAGGGTTAGGGTTAGGGTTAGGGTTAGGGTTAGGGTTAGGGTTAGGGTTAGGGTTAGGGTTAGGGTTAGGGTTAGGGTTAGGGTTAGGGTTAGGGTTAGGGTTAGGGTTAGGGTTAGGGTTAGGGTTAGGGTTAGGGTTAGGGTTAGGTTAGGGTTAGGGTTAGGGTTAGGGTTAGGGTTAGGGTTAGGGTTAGGGTTAGGGTTAGGGTTAGGTTAGGGTTAGGGTTAGGGTTAGGGTTAGGGTTAGGGTTAGGGTTAGGGTTAGGGTTAGGGTTAGGGTTAGGGTTAGGGTTAGGGTTAGGGTTAGGGTTAGGGTTAGGGTTAGGGTTAGGGTTAGGTTAGGGTTAGGGTTAGGGTTAGGGTTAGGGTTAGGGTTAGGGTTAGGGTTAGGGTTAGGGTTAGGGTTAGGGTTAGGGTTAGGGTTAGGGTTAGGGTTAGGGTTAGGGTTAGGGGTTAGGGTTAGGTTAGGGTTAGGGTTAGGGTTAGGGTTAGGGTTAGGGTTAGGGTTAGGGTTAGGGTTAGGGTTAGGGTTAGGGTTAGGGTTAGGGTTAGGGTTAGGGTTAGGGTTAGGGTTAGGGTTAGGGTTAGGGTAGGGTTAGGGTTAGGGTTAGGGTTAGGGTTAGGGTTAGGGTTAGGGTTAGGGTTAGGGTTAGGGTTAGGTTAGGGTTAGGGTTAGGGTTAGGGTGGTTAGGGTTAGGGTTAGGGTTAGGGTTAGGGTTAGGGTTAGGGTTAGGGTTAGGGTTAGGGTTAGGGTTAGGGTTAGGGTTAGGGTTAGGGTTAGGGTTAGGGTTAGGGTTAGGGTAGGGTTAGGGTTAGGGTTTAGGGTTAGGGTTAGGGTTAGGGTTAGGGTTAGGGTTAGGGTTAGGGGTTAGGGTTAGGGTTAGGGTTAGGTTAGGGTTAGGGTTAGGGTTAGGG